>PVKA01009443.1:0-35109 GCA_004027165.1 Ctenomys sociabilis | reverse complement strand
ACTTCTTGTCCTTGGTCTCGAGGTGCAAGGGCGAGGGCTGTCCGGCAAGAGGAGCGGGGCCGGTTGCTCCCCAGCACCACAGTTGCATATGGTCCCAGAGCACAGGCCACAGGGTGCTGCACCCGGGGCTCAACGTTTCTGAACACCGCCCTGCTGACCTGTTGGACTGCGCTGTTCTTCCTTGCTGGGACAGGAGGCCTGGTCTAGGACTAACATCTAGAACATAAAAAGAACTCAAAAAATTAGGCCCCCAAAATAAAAGACCCAATCAAAAATGGGCAGCTGAGATGAACAGACAGTCATCAGAAATACAAATGTCCAACAAATAAATGAAAATGTTTTCAACATCTCTGGCCATTAGAGAAATGCAAATTAAAATTACACTGATATCCCAGCACTCGGGAGGCTGAGGCAGGAGGATTGTTGTGAGTTCGAGACCAGCCTGAGCTACAAAGTGAGCTTAAGGCCAGCCTGAACTGCATAGTGAGACCCTGTCTCAAAAAGACAAAAAAAAAAAAAAAAAAATTACACTGATATACCATCTTGCTTATCATAAAAAAAAAAAAAAAAATCTAACAGCAGCAAAGGTGTGGGGAAAAAGGAACTCTATTACGCTGTTGGTAGGAATGTAAACTGGTACAACCACTATGGAAATCAGTGTAGAGATTCCTCAAAACTCTAAAAATAGAAATTACATTTGCCCCAGCTATTCCTTTTCTAGATATTTTCCCAAAAGTAATATCATTTTAAAAATGATATCACTGGGATACATGTATATCTATGTTTATAGTGGCACAATTTATCATAGCTAGGTCTTAAAAACAATGTAGGATATGGATAAGGAAAAGGTATTTATACTACTACTGACATAAAGATAACTTGAGACATTCATAGGTAAATAGATACAACTTGAGGATACAATGTTAAGTGAAGGAGGCCAGGGAGATGGCTCAGTGGAATAAGTGCTTCCCTGGCAAGCACAAGGGCCTGGCCTGAGTTCAATCCTCGGTTCCTTAAGTGAATTAAGTTGCCTTGTATCTATCTATCTATCTATCTATCTATCTATTTATTTATTTATTTATTTATTTATTTGGTACAGGGTCTCACTATGCAGCTTGGACTTGTAGTGATCCTTCTGTCCCAGCCTCCCCAGGTTGGGGATTACAGGCATGTGCCACCACGCCTGGTTTTGGTGGCCGGCACAGTGCAGCAGGGGCTCCAGGGCTGGCATAGCATATGGTACCAGGGATCAAACCTGGGTCCTTACACTTGCCAGGCAGGCGCTTAAGTGCTGAGTTTCCTCCCCAGTCTGCCTGGTTTCTCTTATATGAGAAATATACATACATATATATGTATATATAGTTACAAATAAAGAACAAAATAGAGATATAAATAGGAAATAGGGAGTTCAAATACATATTCTGTTCTTTTAAAAATACTTTAGTATATATGCTAATTTGTTTCATTCATATAACTAATTCATCTTAATTCACTGAAAAGAAAGCTCTGTGTCACTATCTGTTATGGTCTGTGTCTAGGTGTCTCCTCAAAGCCTCATGCAGTCATGTGGCAGCTTCTAAAGTTTGTGATTAATTCATGATCCAAGGCTGGAGTTAGGGATGTGAGTGCCAGATTCACCCTGGAGTGGGTAATCTGTGTCACAATGTAAGGAGGAAGAGGGGCTTGCTAGCAGCCAAAGGCTGCCCCTCACTTTGCTCTTTGCTATTTTCTGCCACCAGGAACAGCTGCCCTGTGCCTTGGTGCCAGCTGAGTGTGGACTGAAACCTCCACTGTCAGCTAAACAAAGTTTCCTTCTTTCCTTTTTTTTTTTTGGAATTTTAGGGTAGGACATACAGGGTGTTCAGGGTCTCACTACTAGTCAGGATCGGACTTGTGATCCACCTGTTTACAGCCACCCAAGTGTGCCACCACGCCCAGTCTCAATCACTATCTCACTGTGCCCTGGGGGACACAGCAGGCCTGAGGATCAAACCCCTGACCCCTGTGCCTGCTTTCAGGTGCTTTAATCTGCTGAACTATGTGGCTGGCCCTCCATCCTTAATTTTGGGTGTCAGGTATTTTGTTCTAGCAAGGAGAGAAAATAACTTAGATATTATCTTTGTTTCTAAGAATATTTTTGCTTTATGTCTTTCTCTCTGAGTAACTATCATTGAAGAGATAACACTGTTATTCTCTATGTGGCTATGATTTTTTTTTTTTTTTCATAAAGGAGCTATCTTAGGCCCTGTAGCATCTTTGGCCTCTACCCACTACTGTACCCCACCCAGTGATGATAAATCACAATGTCTCCAGGTGTCATTATACCAAATACCTCCTGGAAGAGGTGACCCACCCAAAAGGAGAGGAGATTCAGAGAGAGAGAGAGAGACAGAGAGAGAGAGAGACAGAGAGAGAGAGAGAATATATAGTGAGGAGTTTAGACCTGTGCTTCTTAGGGAATCTTGGTTCCAACATACCAAGAAAATGACTCACACAGGCCAAAGTATTTTATCTTCCTGGATGAGCAGAGGTAGCTGTTCCTAGGTCAGGCAGACCTGGGATCCAAAGTTCTGCTGGGCCAGGTATGTCCAAGGTTGTTCATGGTGTTTATTACCATGCAGTAAACTAGCTAAATGATGATGACGATGACAAAGCCATCCAGCTCTTGGAAGGGGTTGAAGGTGAGGAGCTAAGATGTATTTATTGGTAAGAGCTTCATTTTGGGGAAAAGAGGCACTGAGATAGATTTCTTATCCCAGCTGGAGTGCTCCATGTGCACCAAAGCCTTTTTCTCCTGTTTCTACAGTTCAAGTATTCTTTTCAGCCACACTCAGAGTTAGAGGAATAGCCATGGAATGAAGCTAACTGATATACTTCTTGGTCTGTTTTCTGTTGCTATAATTGAATACCTGAGACTGGATAATTTATAAAGGAAAAAGTTTGCCTTGTCTCACAGATCTGGAGCCTGGGAAGTTGAAGCGCACAGCAGTGGTGTCTGGCAAGGACTTCAATTAATGATGGAAGGCAAAGAGTAAGCAAGCACATGCAGAAGGGACAAGCCAGAGGGGTAGGCACACTTCATAACAACATGTTGGCGGGAAGGGGCTCATCTGCACGCCGGCCCTGCCGCCCTTGGGCTTGATGAGCTGGTGCCTGAGTCTGGGCATGGCGGCACTCGCCTGTAATCCCAGCTGGGATTACAGCTGAAAACAGGAGGATCACTACAAATTGGAGTTGGGTAGTGAGGCCCTGCACAGAAATAAAAAAATAAATAAATAAATGCCCCATCTGCTAATGCCACCCCAAAGGCAATCAAAATGTCAACAATGGTTTCAGAGGGGACAAACCATATTCAGAACAGAGCAACTACACTTCCAGGCGGGGTCACTGAAACATTTTACGTCAGCCTTGTCTGTCTTTTGCTGCCCACTGGTGGCCTGTGAAGCACCCAGCAGTGGTTCTGAACCCCAAGGGAAGGGTAGACACTCCGCATGGAAAGAGCCAGATGACTTGGCTGACTGCGGGGGAGCAGAACCATCTGCTGACAAGAAGAAGAAAGAAACCTCTATTGGACCAAGCTATCGACACTTGTGGTTTGTTGGTAGAATAAAAGTAATATAACTACATGGTAGGTAGTTAGCCTACTGTGACTAAATATGTGTTAAGTTTCCATTGTTGTGATAAAATACTGAGAAAATCTACTTAAAACGAGGGAAGATTTACTTTGACCCATGGGTTCAGAGGCGTCAGTCCATGTGTGCTTGGCCAGTTTGCTTTTAGACCTGAGGCAAGGCAGAAGCACAGAGTGCAGGAGACGACAGCCGTCCACACCCATGGTGGGCAGGACAGAGAGAGGGAACTGCTTTCATGACAGAGCCCTTCCACACAGCCTCCTGAGCTCTCGTCTGTGAGTGGAGTAATCCATCCTCTGGGTCAGCATCCTCATAACACAATCACCCCCAAACGCCCACCTCTGCTGCCCTGGAGACTGATCCTTCCACACAGTGGCTTCTGGGGGACAGTTCAGGTCCAATCCATGATAGGTTAGGCTCCTTCTTCCACTCAATCAAACTTTCCTTGTTCTTTTTTTTTTTTTTTGGCAGGACCAGGGATTGAACTCAGGCCCTTGCACTTGCAAGGGAAACGCATATTAGAATAAGACCAGTAGACTGAGCCATTTCCCCAGGTCCCCTTTCTTGTTCTTTTCAAGCAGCCTTTCCCAGGAATTCACCCCTGACTCCACAGTGCATTCTGGCCTCACACGCCTTCTAGTTCCTATGGCATAGGTCACTCATATCACTTTCTAACGTGTACTTTTTCAGGTTAGGATTTCCTGATGGATTGTAAACTTTTTTTTTTCATTTATGTATTGGTGCAGGGTCTCACTACGCAGCTCAGACTCATAGAGGTCCTCTCATTTTTAGCCTCCCCAGCACTGGGATTACATGCATGCATCACCCTACCTGGATTCAGCATGCACTGGGGACAGGGCCAGCATGGCATGTGGGACTAGGGATTGAACCCTGGCCCCTGAGCTTGACTAAGCAGGCCTTAGTTTGCTGAGCTATCTTGTTGGTCCAATTGTAAACTTCTTAAAGACAGGACATGCTCTGGTTTGCATGTAGTCTGTCCCCCAAAGGATTAGTGAGGTGGAGGCTTGATCTTAGGACAAGGGGATGAGGTGGAACCCTTATCAGATGGGGCCTTGTGAGCGGTGGTGAGGTCACTGGGGGTGACTGTCACAGGACCCTGGTTAGTTTCAATGCCAGGGCTGGTTGGGAACAGTAGGACCCCACCTCACATCCTGTGGCTTCCTGCCTGATGGTGTCGTCTCTCATGCTTGCTCCATCACATCACCTTCCATGAGCCTCGCCAGGCCCAGCCAGGATCAGCGTCATGCCCTGATCCTCCAAAACTGAGCTCAGTAGAACTCCTTTCTCTGTCAGGGATTCATTCTAAGGTGTATGGCAACAGACTAATATGGGAATCATGTCTTGGATTCTTTTGTACCTTCAGAGTGAATAAATAACAATTCTAACATATGCAATATACTATGAATCAATGCTTATACATATTAATACAAACGATCTTTATAACAACTCTGTGAGATAAACAGTACTATTATTCCCAATTTACAGATGAGAAAGGGAAGCACAGAGAGGTTAAAAATAACTTGTTCAAAATCACACAGCTAGTGGGGTTGGGGAGATGGCTCAGTAGAATAAGTGCTTACCCGGCAAGCGCAAGGTCCTCAGTTCAATCCCCAATTCCGCAAAAAAAAGAAAATGACTCTTTCAGAGATCTGGATGTAATCATTTTGGGCCTGGGAGATAGCTCAGGAGAATAAGTACTGGCTTGGAAAGTGCAGGGTCCTGAATTCAATCCCCAAAACCACAAACAAACAAACAAAAAAATCACACAGCCAGTTAGGTGACAGAGACAGAATTCAAAAACCCATAAACTTGAGGAATGAGCATCCAGAAATGACAAGTTAGCTGCAGGAACCTTATCTTACAGGTCCAGTGTAACTGCAGGCCCTTTGTGATCAGAACTAACATTGTCCACCTCATGTACTGTAGTGTGTGAAAACCAGGAACAGGGCAGCTGCCACCCACGCTGCTGATCAAGGTTGGGGCCAGCTAGCTGGCAGCCCAGTGGGCAGGGCAAGGGCGGGCAGGATAGGAAGGAAAAGGAAGAATTTGCTTTTGGTGCTTGTATGCATTTATCATCCAGTGTGGTGGAAAAGGGTCAGACTGCCCATGAAAGCACTGCTTCTTTAAAGTAGTTTGAATACTCTTTATTTCTGTATAATCTCTCCAAGTAGATAACCTATTATTTCTAAATTTTCTCTTAATTACCTTTCCATTTTTGCAGCTCCTGAGAAACCTGTCTTCAAATAGTCCCTTCATTCAGGGCCTCAAGGTGACACTGTGGAACTCCATCTGCGACCCATCAGCCAGTCCTACACCCAGAGACTGCTCCACTGCAAGCCATTACGAGTCGTCAGGGAGGCCAAGGAAATCCACGCTCAGTCTCCACAGCTCGGTGCTCATGTGCGCAACGTTCTTAGAATCGCGAGAATTGAGTCAGGCCCTCCTGTATCTCTTGTGGGCTGGACTTGTGATTCATTTCCAAAGAACAGTGTTTGGAAAGTGAAACAGTTGACTTCATCTTGCCGAAAACTGGAAGACATGAGCAGGTGTTATAGGGTAAATGTGTGTACTTCCCAATTTACATATTAAAGCCTTCATCTCCTGTGTGGTGAGTACTAACGGAAGATTCCGGAGACCAGGCTGATGGCACTGATCTGGTTTATTGAGGAATCACCTGAATCTATCAGCCTAGGGTAGGGAAGGAGGTGAATAGGCAAATTGTGGGGTGGGACAGGGCTGCTCCTTGGCCAATGACCGTCAGCCAAGCATGCTTGGCGTTCTGGCTCCTGGAGTGTGCTCTACAGGGCAGTGAGCATAGCCTCTGGCCCTGACATGCCCACAATTCCCCCTCTTCTTTTAATATGGCCAATTGAAAGGACGCCATCAGTGCTTGGGTATGTCGCAAATGGGATATGCAAAGGAGGAGGCAATGAAACATCAGTAAGGCACACAGGGCAATGAGGCCAAGGCCATCTTAGACAGGAAGACTAGGCAGGGTGAAAAGGAAGGTAGCAAACACAAGTGGGGTGGTTACACAGGCTGAACCGGGGTGACGTACAGGTCACCGGGCAATCCCACTGAGGAATTTGTGAGAAAGGGTTTTAAATTGTCCCCAAGTGAGGGGCTGATTTGGTCCAGAGGAGGGGGGCATCTGCGTCATCGTCGGTGACTGGGCCCACGCCTGGGTGGACGATCATCAAGGCTGGGAAGGCTCATCTCTCGGGTCGGAGGACTCGGTGACTGGCCAGACCTCTCGCACGGGGATCCACACAGGGTGTGGGGTGATCTCTGGAAAGACAGAAGCAAAACCTTGACCCTGGGTTAGAAGTGGGGCTTGGCATTGCATTTATTAAATGCCCTCAGCACACAGAGCTGCATCTGATCAAAATATTGAGGTGGGCCGGGCGTGGTGGCGCATGCTTGTAATCCCAGCACTCGGGAGGCTGAGGCAGGAGGATTGTTGTGAGTTCGAGACCAACCTGAGCTACAAAGTGCGCTTAAGGCCAGCCTGAACTGCATAGTGAGACCCTGTCTCCAAAAGACAAAAAAAAAAAAAAAAAAAAAAAAAAAAAAAAAAAAAAAAATATTGAGGTGGACCCTGTGCTTGTACTGCAGGAGAGGAGTAAATACCTTCACCTGCAAGCAATCAAAATGTAATAATACTCCAGCCACTTGATTATGCAGTGCCTGCTGTTCACACTCATCATGGAAGAGTGCTATCCATTCTAAATCGGCACTGCTGGAGAGGCTTGCTCGTGCTGTTTCCAATCTGTAGGGCAGTTAAGGTCCATGCTAAGAGTCTCAAGCAGCTGTTGAGTGAAAGGGTTTTGTAAGCCATCTTCCTTAGCAGCATCCCTCAATCTTTTTAGGGTACCATGTTCGTGTGGGTACCAAGTAAGAGGACACTGGGGAGCTTGTTGCAAATTAACAGGATATAGGCCCCGGGTTTCTTTCTTTCTTTCTTTCTTTCTTTCTTTCTTTCTTTCTTTCTTTCTTTCTTTCTTTCTTTCTTTCTTTCTTTTTTCTTTCTTTCTTTCTGAACCGGGGATTGAACTCAGGCCCTAGCACTTGCCAGAGAAGTGCTTATTCCACTGAGCCATCTCCCCAGCCCCTATCCCAGGCTGATCTTGAACTCACGATCCTCCTGCCTCAGCCTCCACCATGCCCAGTGATGTTTTCATAAGGGCTAGTGCCTTGTTAGTGCCCTTCCACATAAATAAATCTGCCTCCAAGTCCTGGGTAATGTTTCAGGTTTTGGTGATTCTGTTTGCTATAGCAGGAACATAGGCCACAACCCAGGGCCAAGTCTAGCTTTTAATAATTCATGAAGCGGGGAATGACCTGAGGTTGAGTGCCTGAGAATGGCAGGAACTATGTGAACTCTGTGAGCCAGGAGCAGCACCTCTGCAATATGCAAGGAAAGGTATGCAGAAAGAGCACCGAGTCCACGAACAGGCAGCATCTAGGTCTGAGCATCTGCCTAACACAGTTTGAAGAAGTGTCACGTGTTTTAGGTCATCTGCCTTTATCACTACTTGTTTTTCAAAGCTTTATCCCAACTGACAGTGCGGCATCTCTCAGCCTAGCTAAGCAGGAGGAAGCCTTCAGTGGGCTTCATGTTCATCAGTGCCCAGCTCGACCCATTTGCGCTAATATCTGGCAGAAGCAGTACAGCATCACCTTCGCCTTTGTCTATGTGTATCAGTAAGCAGGAGGGGTAAAGGTAAAGCAGAGGCAAGTTGTCTTCCTTCAGGAGGAGTCATTTCAGTTGTCCTTGACAGAACCCCATATCTAAAACAAAAAACAACCAACAAAAACAAAACAACCCTCCCCCCCAAAGAATCCATGTGAGCTGCCATCTCCAATTCCTTTGGATTTTTAGGACTGAGAATTGTTGGTTCATAGAGTAATTCTATGTTTAACTTTTTGAGGGATGACCAGACTGCTTTCATATTTGTGCCACTCAATGTTTCACCAGCAAACGTATGATGATCCAGTTTCTCCTCATTTGTCTTGCTTATGGCTATGCTAGTTGATATGAAGCAGTATCCCATTGTGGTTTTGATTTGCATAGCTGTAATGACCCATGAAAATGAGTATCTTTTCATATGTTTATTGATTATTTGTTTATCTTTTCTGAGAAATACCTGTTGAAGTGTTTGGCCCATTTCTTAACTGGGCTGTTATTTTCTTTTTGAGACTGAGGAGGTCTTTATACATTCTTTATCAGATATAAAATTTGTATAAGTACTTTTCCACATTGGCGGTTGTTCTTTTACTCTCATGATAGCCATTCTTTGGTTCACAGAAATTTTTATTTTGATGAGGTTCAATTTTTTTTGGCCTATGCTTTTGATATCATGTTTAAGAACCCATTGCAGGACCAGGTATGGTAGCACATACCTGCAATCCCAGCACTGGAGAGGCTGAGTGAGGAGCAACGGTGTTAGTCTGAGGCCAGCCTGAGTCTCACAGTGAACTCAAGGCTGCTCTGGACTACATGTGAAATTCTGTCACATAGGAAAGGAACAGAAGGGAAGGGAAAGAAAGAGAAGGGAAGGGAAAGGAGGGGATGGGGGAGACGGGGGAAAGAAAAGAGAGAAGATCACTAATTTCAACATCATGCAGATACATATTTCTTCTTAGTTTGTCTTTGTTACTTTTCTTTCATTGCTGAGACAAAATACCTGACACCTACATTAAAGAAGGGAAGGTTTATTTAACTCACAGCTTGTAGAAGTTTCAGTCCATAATCAGCAGGCTTCAAGGCAGAATGACGTGGCAGAGGGACAGCCATTCATAGAGGCAGGAGACAGCGAAAGCAACAAAAGCAAGAGGGAGGACGAGCAAGCCCCTCCCCCCATCTTGCGTGCAGGCTCCCAGCCTCACCGCGGGCGTAGCACCCACACCCACAGTCCCAGCGCTGGACTGTGAATCAATCACAAGATCTAGAAGCCCACACCCCACGACTGCACAAGGCTTCGAGGGCATACCTAGACACAAACCATAACATATCTTTTTTCCTAAATTTGGGTCTTTTTTCATTTTTTAGTTAATATTTGTAATATGGTATAAGATAAAGATCTGAGTGCATTCTCTTTTATGTGGATATCTAGTTTTGCTGGCATCATTTCCTGATATAACTGCTTTTTCCCTCATCAAATAGCATTGCCGGGGCTGAGGAGATGGCTCAGTGGAATATGCGCTTCCCTGGCAAGCACCAGGGTCTCAGTTCAATCCCCGGTTCCACCAAAAAATAAATAAATAAATAAATAAATAATAAAGAAAATAGTATTACCACGTTTGTCAAATATCAATTGTTCACATACATAGATTTATTTCAAGTCTCTTAATTCTATCCCATTGGTCTATATGTCCACCTGAAACATACTTTTTTCATTCATAAAATTTGAACTCAGGCTATATGAATCCTTCAATATTTTTCTTATTCAAGGTTGCTTTAACTATTCAGAAACTCCTTGAACTTACATACAAATTTTGTAAGAGTTTTCCTATTCCTGCAAAAAGATTCCATTGGGGTTTATAGGGATTGCATTGAAACTATAGATCTCTTTGATAGTACTGCTGTCTTAAAACTATAAGTCTTCCAATCCATGAGCATGGGGTATCTTTTTGTTTATATCTTTTTTCATTTCTCCTAGCAGTTTTGTAATTGTCAGTGCACAAGTTTTGCACATTCTCTTGGTTAAATTTCCTTAATCATAAATGGCATTGTTTTCATTATTTCCTGGAAAGATCATTCTTTATTAGTGTTTTTATTTCTATTACTAATTTTTATATCCTGAATTCTGCTGTTCATAGCACCATTATTCACAGTACTCAAAAGATATACAAAGAAACAAAAGCAGAAAGGTGTAGAGGAACTCAGACCACAATTAACGCCTGAAATAAACAAAGAAATTTTTAAATACATAGCATCTGAAGTAATGAATGAAATCCAGAAACGTATGGGGGAAGCCCAATGCCCACCCAGAACAAGTGCAGAAAACACTATTCCAGCTGAAACATAAGAATTAACAGCGACACAAGCAAAGAAACAATAGCAGAAAAGTAAAGAGGAACTCAGAGCAGAAATAATTTCTGAAATAAAAAAAGAAATCTTTGAAATCATAGCATCTGAACTAGAGAATCAATTATGGAAATATATGGAGGAAACCCAATTTGGGAAAAATTCTGCAGTAAAAGAAATAATAGCTACCTCTAAAGAAGACATTGACAAAAAATATTGATGAGATTAAAAATATGACAGATTCCTTGAATCTGAGCAATACAGGAAAGAAATAGATCGCATGAAGCAGAGTCAAAGAGATATAGAAGAATTTAAAATCTCAATCACGAGTCTATAAAATCATTTGAGTGAAAGCAAAGACAGAGTTTCAGATCTTGAAGATGCTGGTGCAGCTAGTGAAAAGGTGAGAAAGGATCTCTCAAAAACAATGAGGATGCAGGAAAAAATAATCCATCAGATGCAAGATGATGCCAAGATGAATAATGTGAGATTAATAGGCATCAATGAGAAAGAAGGAGTCAACACAAATGATATAAAAAAGAATATGGGCAGAAGTAATAGCAGAAAACTTCCCAAATATGAGGAAACAATCTAATATTCAGGTAATTGAAGCATACAGAATGCCAAATAACTTCAACCCAACTAAAAACACACTGAGACATATAATAGTCAAGATTCCAGAAATCCAACACAAGAATATATACTGAAAGTGGCTAGAGAAAAGAAGCAGAGCAAAGGAAAACCCATCAGAATTACAGCCGACTTCTCTTCACAAACCATGAAGGCAAAGAGAGCATGGAGCAGAGTACTTCAAGTCCTCCATCAAAAAAAATTCCAGCCCAGACTACTATACCCTGTAAAACTCCCTTTCAACTTTGATGGAGAAGTGAAATACTCCCATGAACAAGAACAACTAAAGAATTTCATGATGACAAAGCCATCCCTACAAAGGCTACTGAAAGATGTTCTAGAGAAGGACCACAATGACCAGAGCTCCACGAATGAGAACAGAAGTAGCCCACTAAATAGGGCAAACAATTACACACAGGACAAAAAGGAGTAAACAACAATAGGTAAATAACATGACAATCATAAGTCAATACATTTCAATTATAACCATCAATGTAAATGGACTCAATTCACCAATAAAGAGAAATAGATTGGCACAGTGGATTAGGAAACAAAATCCAACGATATGCTGTATACAAGCACTCAAAAGGACATTCATAGGCTTGAAGTCAAAGAATGGAAAACAATACTGCATGCCCCAGCATGGCAGAAAAAAGCAAGGGTAGCAATCGTGTTCTCAGACAGTCTCAATTTCAAACCAAGAATGATCAAATTTTGAAATAAAGAAGGCCACTATATACTGGTTAGGGGAAGAATTCAAGAGCAAGAGGTAATGCTCATAAATATGTATGCAGCAAACATGGGAGCACCCAACTATGTAAAACAAATCTAAATGGACATGAAAAAGCTAATCTCCAATACCATAGTCTTAACAGGAGACCTAAATACCCCCTTATCTTTGTCTAGTTGACAAAGACAGGTCAACTAGAAAAAAATTAGCAAAAGAAGTAGTAGAACTGAACCAGAGCCTGGAACAAATGGACTTGGTGGACATATACAGTGTTCCACCCAAGCACAGCTGAATACACATTTTTTTCAGCTTAACATGGGTCATTCTCTAAAATAGACCACATACTGGTCCATAGGTCATGCTTAAGTATATGCAAGAAAACAGAAATTATTCCATGCATATTATCTGACCACAGTGCAATGAAACTAGAAATAAATGACAAAAGAAACGAGCAAAAGCCTCAAAATACATGGAAATTAAACAATACCCTACTCAGCAATCAATGAGTTACAGATTAAATTAAACAAGAAATCCAACAATATATAAAATTCAATGAAAATTCAACTACAACTTATCAGAATTTATGGGATGCAATGAACTTCTCCGAGGGAAGTTCATAGCTATGAACTCACACATTAGGAAAGCAGAACGGGAACAAATAAACATACTAATGTGGCACCTCCAACAACTAGAAGAGGAAGAGCAAACCAAACCCAGAGCCCAAAGACGTGAAGGAATCATAAAGATTAGAACAGTTCTCCCCAAATCATTCCTGGAGACAAGTATTATACTGATACCAAAACCAGGGAAAGATACAACTAAAAAAGAGAACTACAGGCCAATCTCATTGATGAATATAGATGCAAAAATCCTCAGTAAAATCCTAACAAACAGAATATAGCAAATCATCAAAAAGATCATACACCATGACCAGGTAGGATTCATCCCAGGGATGCAAGGATGGTTCAATATTTGTGGAGGGCATCATAATCCGGAAGCCTTCCTTTCTATTTCTTTTAAGGATATAAGTTACACTTCCTGTTAATTGCTGCATTATGGCTTCCTGCCTTTGTTCTTTTAATTAGACTTCCTGTCACAAGCTCCTTTGGTTGATCACATGAGTGTTATTAGCCTATAACATTACCCTAATATATCTACCTCATTGGTGAAGTTGACTTCCCTCCCCTCTGCTATATAAGCTGTATCACTTCCTTGAATAAACGAGACTTGATCAGAATCCTGTCTTGTCTCCATTTCTCACGCCCCTGTTCCTTGTCTTTGTCAGTCCCCTCTCCTCCCCCAGATGACCTGCGTTGACTGACCTGCTGGATGGGTCAAATATTCACAAATCTATAAATGTAATACACTGTGTCGATAGAGTGAAGACTAAAAATGACATGATCCTCTCAACTGATGCAGAAAGGCTTTTGACAAAGTCCAACACTCATATATGTTCAAAGCCCTTCAGAAAATTGGAATAGAAGGCCTCTACTTCAACTTGATAAAAGCCATCTATGACAACTCAATGGCTAATATAATTCTAAATGGGGAAAAACTGAAAGCTTTTACTCTTAGATCTGGTACAAGACAAGGATGTCCTCTATCACCCCTCCTATTCAATATAGTTTTGGAATCATTAGCTACAGCCATAAGACAAGAGGGAGAGATAAAAGGAATAAGAATAGGTAAAGAAAAAGTTAAGCTATTGCTATTGGCAGATGACATGACACTTTACTTGGAAGACACAAAAAACTCAACCAAAAAGCTACTAGAATTGATACGGAAATTCAGTATCATAGCAGGATACAAAGTCAATACTCAAAGTCAATAGCATTCCTCTACACAGATAACAAACACACTGAGAGGAAAATTGTAGAAATAATACCTTTCACAATAGCACCACAGAAAATGAAATATCTTAGAATTCATCTAACTAAAGAAGTTAAAGATTTTTTCATGGAAAATTATAGTACTCTGAAAAAAGAGATCATAGAGGATTTCAGAAAATGGAAAGATATACCTTGCTCCTGGATAGGAAGAACCAACATCGTGAAGATGGCCATACTCCCAAAATTGTTGTACAGATTCAATGCAATCCCTATCAAACTATGAACAAAATACCTCCCAGACCTAGAGAAATCATTCCTACAATTTATTTGGAACTAGAAAAGACCTAGAATAGCAAAGGCAATCCTGGCCAACAAACATAGGACAGGAGGCATTACAATTCCTAGCTTGAAATTATACTACAAAGATACTGTGATAAAATCAGTGTGGTATTGGCAACAAAATAGACCTGAGGACCAATGGACTAGACTAGAAGATGCAGAGGACTCTATGAACATAGTCAACCTCCTGATTTTCAACAAAGGAGCCAAACAAGCTCACTGGAAGAAAGATAGCCTCTTAATCAAATGGTGCTGGAAAAACTGGCTTTCTACATGCCAAAAACTAAACCTTGACCCAGGTCCATCACCAGGCACTAAGCTTAAGTCAAAGTGGATTAAAGATCAAAACATTAAACCAGAAACACTTAGTCTCCTAGAAGAGACAGTAGGAGAAACTCTTGAAGATATAAGGGTAGGCAAATAGTTCATGAACAAACATGTATTCGCATGGGAAACACTTGAAAGAATCAACAATTGGGACCACCTGTTATTGAGAAGTTTTTGCACATCAAAAAAATTACCAACAAAGTGAAAAGAAAATCCACAAATTTTGAAAAAATCCTAACTCATAAGCACTCAGACAAGGGTCTGCTCTCTAGAATTTATAAAGAACTAAAAAATGTCAGGGCCTCTAAATTTAAAGACCCAATCCAGAAATGGGCATCCAAAATGAACACACACTTCTCACAGGACAAAATTAAAGAAGCGAATAAATATATGAAAAAATGCTCCACATCAATAGTCATCCATGAAATGCAAATTAAACAGCAGTGAAATACCATCTCACTCCAGAAAGAATGGCTATCATATAAAAATCAACCAACAGAATATGTTGGAGAGGTTGTGAGGAAAAGGGAACCCTTCTCCACTACTGGTGGGAATGTAGACTGGTACAACCATTGTGGAAATCAGTGTGGAGACTCCTTAAAAAACTACAACTGGAAATCCCATTCAAGCCGGCTATACGCCTCCTCTGAATTTTCCCAGAGGAACTGAAAACATCATATCATAGTGATATATGTGTACCTATGTTTATAGCAGCACAATTTGTGATAGCCACATCTTGGAAACAAACAAGATGCCTGTCACATGAGGAATGGTCGAAAAAGATGTGGTATTTTTATATAATGGAGTATTACTCACCTGTAAGGAATAATAAACTCAAAGCCTTCATATTTAAGTAGATGCTACTTGAAGATATATTTACAAGCAAATAAACAGACCCACATATGCAAATATCATATAGTTCCCCTAGTATAACTCAAAAGAAGAATTGCAAATAGAAATGTATAGCATAATTAAAAGGAAAGCGATAACTTGAGGATTGGACAATGAGGAGAGGGCAAGGAGAAATGCTGAGTAACATGACAGGGGCAAGACCATTCACTTATACATGATAGATGGGTAACACAATGATTCTGAGCAACATCAGGAGATTTTGGAAACTAGCAGTTAAGGGGTCGGATTCTCACCCTGACTAAGTACATATGCTGATACCTGTGAACCAACCAACTGCACTGAACTTAACAAAGTGTAATAGAAGGGTCACACTTCAAATGCCTGTCATTCTGGTCTTTTAAATATATGCTTCTTGTCATGACATACCAACTGTTACTACATTGCCCTTTTTAAAGGGTAATAAATGAAAAATAAGACGAAAAATGTCTCAATGTTACTATGCTGTATATGTATGGACTTCTGATTATCTATGTAAATATATGTAAGTGTTCATTCCTATTTTTTTTTCTTCTTCTTCATATTCTGTATGGACTTAAACGTTTAGTATCTAAATACTTGATGGAAAATACATGTTCCGGGGGTGGGGAGATGGCTCAGTGGAAAAAGTGCTTCCCTGGCAAGCGCAAGGGCCTGAGTTTGATCCCCAGTTCTGCCAAAAGAAAATAAAATACATGTTCCATGTTATGTCTATGATGTCTGATATTTAAACAAATAGTATGGATAAATCGAACTGCATATGTTGCAGGGTAATAATAAGCTTCTCTTCTGGAAGGTTAACAACCTAAGTTTGCAGATCAAAAATTGGAGAAAAAGAAAGGCTGCAAGGTCAGCCAACATTTTGGCCCTAGCCTTTCAAAGTCAGTGAAGACTCAGGACATAGGAGAATTTGTACTGTAACATCATTGAACTCAGTTGTGCCCCAAATTTTCTGATCAAAGAGATTATGAGGCCACAGAGGAAAGTGATTGATGATGTATAGTGTTCCTAAGGAGAGTCATATGGAGAGAAAACTTTTCCTCAGGCTTCCACAGAGCGCAAACTGGTCAAGTAATGGCTGTGACTCATCCACAAGGCTGACACTGACAAGGGATCTACAAAGTGAGGTACAGGGTTACAGGATAAACCCTGAGGGTACCTGACTGATCTTATCTGATACAAAAATTACATATCCTGTTATAGAGGTCTTGCTTTAACTCGGTCTTAACTATCCAGCAGAGAAGTATAAAAATAGAGGTATAAAAAGTAAAGTCATATTAATATACTAACCTGGGAATGGCTCAAATCAATACCTTCTGTGGATAACCCACTTCTACTGTGGACTGCTGATCTGTTGTTGGATTGTTTTATTATATATTATATATATATATATAAATTAGCTATCCATGTTTTGAAAAAAAAGTAGCCAGGCATGGTGGTGCTGGCCTGTAATCCCAGCACTCGGGAGGCTGAGGCAGGAGGATTGTTGTGAGTTCGTGATCAGCCTGAGCTACAAAGTGAGCCTAAGGCCAGCCTGAACTGCATAATGAGACCTTTTCTCAAAAAGACAAAAAGAAAAAAAAAAAAAAGACATAAATTACTCCACTATCTGGCAACAGATGAGGGCTGAGGAGATAGCCCAGTGGAATAATAAGTGCTTACCTGGCAAGTGGAAGGTCCTGAGTTCGATTCTTGGTACCACAAAAATATATATATAAATGAATAAGCATAGAATGTACGAGATCTAATAGAATATCATTCAAAAAATGAATAAAACCCTGATAGATACTACAATGTGGAAAAGCCCTGAAAATATGCTAAGTGAAATAAGTCGTTAAAAAAGGACAAATATTTCATGCTTCTACTTACAAGAAGTATCTAAAATACGCAGATTAATTATGAAAGAAAGTAAAATAAAAGTCATCTAGGGGATAGTGGTGACTGATATAACACTGTGAATGCAATGAATATTATATGCTGCCATAGGCCCAGCAGCCTTACTCTGCCACACCTTAGTGTCATATTTCTTTATGCTGTTTTGTCCTCAAGACAGGGTCTCACCATGTCATTCAGGCTGACCTTGAACTCACTGTCTAGCTCAGCCTGCCTCAGAGTCAGACCGGTCCTCCTACCACCGCCTCTGGAGTGCCCGGCTCACAGGCTGCACCACCACTTGCAGCTCTGCTGCCGTATTTCTGCTTACTACAGTTCTAAAAGCACCTGAACCAGCTAACCATGGACTGAATCCATAATAAAATTCTTCCTCCTTTTACGTGGACATTTGTAGGTATCTTGGTACTGTGGTGCAAAGCTGGCTGTCACAATCCCTGTGTAACACACCTGTGGTCCCTCTTGCTGTGCTTCATGATATGCAGCTCACCACCAACCAAAACTAAACTAAAACAAAGCAAAAACAAAAAAGCAAAAATTTTTTTGTACCTGGAATAATAACCTATCCATATAAACATACACACATACTTAATAATGCACAGAAATGGGGCTTTTTTAGACTTTAAAGATACTAACAATATAACTTCCATGGTTTTTCCATTTCCCCTGTCCAAATGCTGCCCATGCTTCATGTGCCTTCAGAATTGATGCAATATTTACTGTTAAAATGTAGGCTCCTTCCCCCTGGGTTTTAATTACACAGTGTGGAAATGGAACCCAGGGGCTAGCCATGCGCTAGGCAGCTCTGTGCTACTGAACTATAACACCTAGCCTAAAACATGAGATTTCTAACATTCAAAAGTAGATGGCAGCATCTGTAGATAGACAGACAGGCAGGCAGGCAGGCAGATAGATAAAATAGATGGCAGGGGATTCATTACTAGAATTGGATTACAAGATTATAGAGGCTGACAATTCTGCAACTTCAAGACCCTGAGAAGGTAGCAGGGGGCTCAGTCTAAATTCAAAAGTCTCACAATTCTCAGTCTAAAACCCAAATCCTGGAAACACAGAGGGGCTGATGATATTGTTAGTTTTTTCCAGTCTATCCAAGTCACAGTACCAGAATGTTAGGTTTTCCACAGCAGGACAGAAAAGCAGAAGGAAAAGATGTGTGTGTGTTGGGGGTGGGTGGGTTCTTTATGGACTCTGAGGACATGCAGAGGATCTGAGGGAGATGGGGGAATCCTCTGGCCTAAGGCAAAGCGAAGTTGGGGTTATATGGATTTTTGCTAGGGGCAGAGTTTCAGGGGCAGGTTCAATGACACATAATGAGCTGATCAGGGGCTCCCTTGTGTGTGTGTGAAAAGTATCCAGGACTAGGATAGGGAAGAAGTAAGAAGTGGTCCCTGGGGAAATAAACTGTTGTTTTGGGATTCAGCCATGTTGAATAAGAGCCATAATCATTGAGCAGTTTGTACTCGGGCTGGAGCCTATTACATACCGGTCCTGGAGTCCAAAGCTGGACTAGTGTTCTGATGTTGAAGGGATTGGACATTCTACCCCAGCTCGCAGAGAGACCAGCTACCTTCTGTGTTTGTTCTCTCTGCCTCTGGTGCTCACCTAGTGAAAGCATCACTCTGCACCTGGTCCACTCAGCCTCCTGCTCTGTCTCCTCTGGAGACACCCTCACAGACACGCCAATGCCACACCTCACGGATCTCTAGGCATTCTTTAATCCAGTCACATTGACAACTAAAATTAAATATCATAGTAAAAAAATTAAATAGAGAGGCTGGGGAGATGGTTCAGTGGAACAAGCACTTCCAGGGAAGCACAAGGGTCTGAGTTCAGTCCCCAGTTCTGCCCCCCCAAAAAATTAAATAGAATCAAACAAGTTACTTGGGGCCAAAGTATGTGCTACAAAGAAATTAAAAGCTTATCACTCTTTTGTCTTTTTTTCCTCTTTCTTCAATAATCAATATTTTGTTTTTGTACAATTTTCAAATTTAAGACATAGCTATGACTGATAACAAGTATATAAAATCCCCTCCTGTGTTAGCTTTCAGTTACTGGGACAAAGTATCTACATAAGTAACTTAAAGAAGAATACATTTTTGGCTCACAATTTCAAGTTTTGATTAATGGTTGCTCAGCATGTTGCTTGAGGCCTGTTCCACATTCTGGGAGAAATGCATGGCAGACACAGCTGCTTCATGCTGGCTGGTGTGAGAAGGCGAGGCCAGGGACCCCATACCCACTCAGGTGCATGCCCCCAAGGACCTAGCTGCCTCCCACTGGCCCCATCTCTTGCCAGGGAAGCGCTTATTCCACTGAGCCATCTCCCCAGCCCCATGGCCCCATTTCTTAAAGGTGCCACCACCTACCAATGATGCCACAGGCTGGCAACCAACCTTTCAGTATACAGGGCTTTGGGGAACATGTAAAATCCAAATCATAACATCTCCCTTTCACAACAAGTGATATACTATATTTTATGTATTTTCTATATTTTCTGTATTTCACTCTATTTGGCTTAGAAATCTTTTCAGAACAATATATAAAACAGCTTCCTTATTTTTTGTAGCTACATAACATTCCATTGCATGAATTTGATATAATTTTGTGATTATTCTTGTTTGGATATTTATTATTCTTGTTTGGGTATTTAAATTACTCTCAATCTTTGCTATAGAAATAGTGTTACAATAACTAATTTTGTAGATATGTAATTTTGCTTGTGTTCAAGAATACTTGTACATTTGCTGACATAAAGTTGCTGGGTTATGTGCATTTGTACTGTTTTGAGACACTTTTGCTAGACAATTCAGCTGGCCTTGAACTCTATGTACTGTAGGCTGGCTTTGAACGCATGTATCTCTCTCCTCAGCCTCCATAGTGATGGGATTACAGACACGCACCACCACCACGCCTGGCTATTTGCAATTCTTTATGAGTATCTCCAAATTGCTTTCTGTGGTGAGCTATATCAATATACTTCCACTAGCACTTGATGGGGGGACCTTTACTTCTCAGGGCTAAACCAAGGAAGCCCGACTGAGCTGAAGGCTGTATACATTTTGGGAGTAAACTCTATGTGTTACTCTAAAGTCTGCTCAGAAAATGTACCCATTTCAATAGCTTGTCATACTAATAAATGTCTGGAGCTAATGGTCACCAGCACCTTTTATAGTTGTAGAGGTCAAAGGTAACTTGTATCACATGATGTCTCAGTAAGTTTAGCATTAAAATATCTAGACATATTTTGTTTCCTGATGCACACATTTTTTTGGTAGACTATATTATCTCAATGTGATGTTAATATGCTTTACTTTTAAGATGAGTATTTTTGAAGCATATTAAGGCTGTTTTCTTTTCTATTAAATATCATGGCCTTTGCCCACTGTGAGTTATTCTCTCACTGATTTCTGGGGGTTCTATTTTTTTTTTTTTTTTTTTTTTTTTTTTTTTTTTTTTTTTTTTTTTTTTTTTGTCTTTTTGAGACAGGGTTCTCAAAAAGCCTGCAGTTCAGGCTGGCCTTAAGCTCACTTTGTAGCTCAGGCTGGTCTCGAACTCACCAACAATCCTCCTGCCTCAGCCTCCCGAGTTCTGGGATTACAGGCATGCGCCACCACGCCCAGCTAGCTGGTTCTATGTTTAATAAGGAGAATGGTAACAGTGGTAGTGAACCTATGGCACACGTGCTGCAATAACTTATTTGTATCACCTAAAGCTCTAAGAGGTTCACCATCACTCCTCTATGATATATATGTGTGTATATATATATATATATATATATATTTTTTTTTTTTTTTTTTTTTTTTTCTGTACTTAGGGCAGGGTCTACAGGGTGTCCAGGATCTCATTATGTAGGCTGGACTCAGTGATTCTCCTGTTTACAGCCTCCCAAGTGCTGAGATTATAGGCACACATCACCACACCCAGTCTCAATCACGGTCTCAGTGCACCCCCGTGGGCAGGGTGGGCACGGCAAGCCAAGGCTCGAACCCTGACCTCTGCACTCTGCCTAAGCAGGTGCTTTAGTCCACTGAGCTATTAGACTAGCCTTTGAAATTTTTAAGTGTTATGTAGTCAAATTTTTGAAAAGCCAAAGAAGTATGGCTCTGGCTTTTGAGTCATTATTAGAAAGTCCTTTAAGGAATTCTTTTTTATTTGCAGAACCAGGGACTGAACTCAGACCTGCTTGCCAGGGAAGCACTTATTCTACTGAGCCATCTCCCTAGCCCCAGGAATTCTTATGTTGGATTTTTATTCATAGTTTTTTTTTTTTTTTTTTTTTTTTTTTGGCGGAACTGGGGATTGAACTCAGGCCTTTGCGCTTGCCAGGGAAGCGCTTATCCCGCTGAGCCATCTCCCAGCCCAATAGTTTTTTTTTTTTTAACATTAATAAAACTAATATAGTGGCAGTATTCTACTACTCTTTTTTCACTTGCCATTATTTGCTGGATATCCATGTAAGTGGATAAAAGTTCATTTCCATGGTGTTAATAGCTGTGTGGTGTGTCATGGTACTGATGCTTAATTATTTATTATTCATTATCCGTTATACCTGGGCTTTCCAGTGCATTCCCATTTTCCCAGAATTATAAACAGACTTGCTGGGACAAGTCTTGCTTCGTGGCCCACAGAGTTACAAAGCTGAGACGCTGAAGAACACAAAGCCAGACCAGCAGGCTTTAGATAGCACTTCATCTTGTTTCTTCCCCTATAGGGCCCCCTACTGGTCCAAGCACAAAACTGGTCCAGACTTGGAGACTTGGTTTCTCTGACTTGGAATAATGAAGCTGAGAGACCCCAAAATCTGAGTCAGTCTCTCTATTTGACACAGTGCAACTGAGACTCACAGGAAGCTGGTAGCTTGTCCTAGCACATCAAACTCAATAAGCCAAAAATTTGGGATCTAGTCTGCAGCTCAGGCTGACAGCTACAATGTCTGACCCTTCACTTCCACACATGTTCAGCAGGTCACATGTTCAGCGGTCACAGAGGCCAGCTGACTAAATTTTAAACTCACTTAAGAACTTTCTATCTCTGAGTTATTAGTTATAGGAGTGAGAGTTCTTTGCTTTTTCTTTTTGTATTTTTTAGGGAAGGTTCTACAGGGTGTTCAGGGTCTCACTACTAGATCAGACTCATAGTGATCCGGTGTTTAGAGCCTTCCAAGAGCTGGGATTACAGGTGCCTGCCATCACACCCAGTCTCAATTGCCTGCTCAGTGCATGGGGTGGGGTGGCATGCCAGGGGATCAAACCCCCAGCCCCTGTGCCTGCTTGCAGACACTTTAATATGCTGAGCTATTAAGAATTCTGAGGTACCACAAGCTGTCCTCTTCTTTGTCCTCAGTATCACTGTGGGATGGCTCCTCCTGGGTTCTTCATCTCCATCACCACTGTGTGCCAGTTGTCCTGGGACTAGAGGGAAGCCTAAGGGAGGAGCCATGTCAGTCCTCAAAACAGAAGGCATACAAGACCAGAAAAGGAAATCTATGCTGTTCAGGAAGTTTTCTACCAGTCTACTGGAGGAAAGGAGCTCTAGAGCACTCTCCTGGAGCTTGCTTCTCTAGCCTGATTTATGTTTATTTGAAAGGAACATCCCGTTTCATTACACAGTTGGCTTTCTAGGTGTAAAAACTAGATCTGATGCACTTTGTAACTTCAGCACGTTATTGTGTGATCAGTCTACATTTATCCCTCCACTCTCCAAAACATCAAGACAGTTACCTTTGATGTTAAAATTCAGTAGTTAGCCATGCATGGTGGCACAGGCCCGTAATCCCAGCACTCTGGAGGCTGAAGCAGGAGGATTGTTGTGAGTTTGAGACCAGCCTGAGCTACAAAGTGAGCCTAAGGCCAGCCTGAACTGCATAGTGAGACCCTGTCTCAAAAAAACAAAAAAAAAAAAAAAAATCAGTAGTTGTCTCTTCGCAGTTGCATTCTCTATTATAAGCCAATCAGTTTGTGTCTGTTAGTCTTATATCTTTTAAGAAACTACAAGGCATTACAGGCTGGTTTGGCACTGGGTTCCCTTCTTCCTCAACGTTCCTATTTGTTTTGCTCTACTCACATAGGTATAATTTCGTTGATTCTTTAGAAGAGGGTTTAGATCCCAGGGGTTCTTCTGCCAAATGTAAAAAAAAACCCTGAAATTTAATTTTGTACCTCTGGTTCCACACATTGCAAATTCTTCGAATTCTTCACTGTTCTAATCTCAAGATAGCCTGAAATGCCACTCCCACAGCAGGATGGGGTAAACTGAATTTCAAAGCTGTTGCTTCTGTGCCATGGAAAGAATCTGTATCAACTCCCTTGCAAAAAAAATGGTAATTTCCAGATAAGTCGCCCCTCCCCCATCCTTCCCTTCATTTGTCCTTTTCAGGAGACCAGAACTGAGACCACTAGAATATTCCAACTGCTCACAAAGGGGTCTTATATCTGTAGTGGTAACAAAGGCTTATTTGTGCAAGTCTACTGCCCCGAAAGATCTCTATGTACATCTTCACAGGCCCATTTCTGATCAAAAGGCAAAAATGTTCTTTTTGACCAAGACAAAATGAACAAGTACGAAAATGGATCTTACTCAACTTATTACAGTAAGCCAGATATGGGCAGTGTTTTGGCAGGATGTTTGGCCTTACACTTTTTTAAGGGCGGAGGGTGGGATGATTGACAATTGCCATCATTTTGCGACCGTGATTGGCCTTATCAACACTCACACAAAAGGGGCTGGGTAAGGTCCACTGGCCTTGTCACAAGACTAAATGGGAAGGAGAGTTATGTTTTATCCAAGCCATTTGCAGAGGGATGGTTCTTTACAGTGAGCCAATCCAGGAACACAAACAAGTGAGGTTTCCTAATCAACCTATTTTCCGAAGCACAGGGCTTTCCAGGGTAAAGTGCAAAGTTAATGTCAAAGTTTCTTCAGGGCGTATTTCTGGAGGTAAAGATCTGCACTTACTGTGGCCAAATGGGTTCTTACTTTGGAAACTATTTTACAAAGAAGGTAAGTAAAACGCCCTGTAAAAGGCACTTTTGAACATTCCAATTAGCAATGCATCGTAGCGCCACAGGCTCTGAACAAGGTTCAGGGAAAGTCGGGGCACAGGGGCGGGGCTCGGGCACGTCGCCACTTGGTTAAATGATGTAAGGTATGCTTATGGCGGGTCTCCATTTTTCGAACAGTACTCAAATGCTCCGCAAAGAGCGGTCTCAGCGAAGCGAAGGTACATAACTGAAAATGGAACTGCCGCTTAAGTTTCCCAGCAGTCCCCACTTTTGACACGCCTTACCTCGTTTCGTCGTGTCTTCTCATTGGTCACTTTGACGCATACCAGCGCCTGCGCACTGCATCCCTTTGAGGGTCGTGAGTAGACGCCATTTTGGCCCCAGCGGTGTTTCTGGGAAGTAATTATTGACCCGCGCGACTCCTAGCCTCTCAGGGCAACCCTTTCTGAGCTGGCTTTCGGTTGAAACCTCCAATCTTGCAGCCGCTGTTTTTTTTTTTTTTAATTTTTTATTCTCCGTTTTCTCCGAACTCTCCGATTAGGCGGGAGCCTCGGAGCACTGAGCCGCGCCATCGGAGGTCACACCACCAGGAAGGAGGTGACGGGGGCGGCGCGGGGCGCGGACACTCCCCGCGGAGAGCCCGCCTGCCATGGACTCCGAGTACTACGGCGGCGACCAGTCAGGTGGGTCAGGGGCGGGGGCCAGAGCCGGAGCGGAGCGGTCCCTCCTTGGATCTGTCCCGGGGCGGACTGCAGGCGGAGCGGGACGCCTGGTGGCCGGCTAGCTGCTATCTCCGCTGGAACCCGCACAGAGGGCGAGGGCGAGGTGCCATCCGAACCGGCGGGGGCTTGGCAACGCGGGACCGCTTTTCAGGGTGTGGAGTGCTGGGGAAGGTGGTGCGTTTCTTGGAGTTTAGTTTATCGAGAATCCAAAGAGATGTTCACTAGGGGTTGGGGATCCTTCCTACACTTTTCACTAGAGTTAGGGCTAGTTTAATTTCTTTTACAGCACCGGCTCCCCAGTGAGAAAATTCATCAGCCTTGAGTTGTGTAAGGTTTTGTTTTGTTTTGAGGTACTAGGGATCGAACTCAGGAGCTTCACTTGTCAGGCAGATGCCTGTGCCGCTGAACTATCAGTGCGGCCCCGTGCATAAAGGGTGCACCTCAGGCGCGCGTTGGTGGTTGTTGAGCCTTTCTTCACCTTAAGGGCGTTGTTTTTTTCTCAGTGAAGTTTGCTCTTCTTGATTATCCAAGTACACACACTGGGCCCACTGCGGGCTCAGTGTCAGGCACCCGGTTAGCACAGGACCTAGTGCGGGGAAATAGGCTGTTTGCATGCCCTTTGTGTCCTTGTTCCATTTGGGTGTTTTGTGTCAAAGGGCTTGAGCTTAAGGTGTTATCGCTTTGAGTTCACCTCCAGTCCTTATCATGACTGCAAAAAAAATCGACTGCTAATGACTCTCAATCGTGTACTGCTGTTTTGCATAAAACTTTTTTGTAATACTTTCAAAAGTTTTAGGGTCAGCCAGATACCCCATCCGATTAAAGTGCTTGCTTAGGCAGATGCAGGGCGCCCTGAGAGGCGATTGAGATTGGGCATGGTGGTGCACCCCTGTGTTTCCAGCACTTGGGAAGCTGAAAACAGGAAAATCATCCAGAGTCTGGACTATGTAGTGAGACCCTGCCCTAAATAAAAAAAAAAAAAAAAAAAATTAAAAATTCATTTATGTTTTAAATTACTTTAAAAATGATTACATGAAATATAATACATAGGTTATGAAATAACAGAAAGTTGAAGTCAAACATTTTTATTAAATAGCTCACGGAGGCCGGGCGTGGTGGCGCATGCCTGTAATCCCAGCACTGGGGAGGCTGAGGCAGAAGGATTGTTGTGAGTTCGAGACCAGCCTGAGCTACAAAGTGAGCTTAAGGCCAGCCTGAATTGCATAGTGAGACCCTGTCTCAAAAAAAGACAAAATAAATAAATAAACAACTCACTGAGTCTTACTACAGTCTTAAACTGCCCTAAATCCCAATTTTAGTTCATATTGTTAAAGTGTCCTACTGTGAAGTAGCAGTTTGTATTTGCAGCACATTTTGTAATACAGTGTGTGCTTTACTTTAATGAGTTCACTGTTTCCGGAAACGAGTTCTTGTGGCCTTCATACATAAACAAGGTATTATGTGTAAGGCAGTTGTTCTAGGGATTAGCTCTAAAATGAAAGCCTCACATGAAATAACTAATTTAAAGTGCTGTGAAAATAAAATAAAATAAAGTGCTATGGAAAGATGGTTTTAGTTTGGGCATGATGTCTCAGACCTCTAATCCCAGCACTTGGGAGTCTGAGGCAGGAGGATTACTGTGAGTTTGAGGCCAGCCTGGCCTATGTAAGCAAGATCGAGGCCAGCCTGAACTGCATAGCAAGACACTGTCTCAACCCAAGTCCTTACAAAAGATGGTTTGTAGCGTAAGAGTTGAAATAATTGATTGGCACACTATTACTTAGAAGTCGCAGGCTTGGTTTTTAGTGATTTTCTGAGACAGGGTCTTTTTATAGTTCAAGCAGGCCCAGAACTCATCATGTAACCTTAATTGGCCTTGAATTTGTATCAGTCCTGCTTCAGCCTTCTGAGTGCTGGGATTACAGGCGTGTACCATCGTGCCCCACTTTAGTGACTTTCTTAAAAACTTCACATTTCTCTAAGAAGTATTTTTGCCGCCATATTATGTTACTTGTGGGTATTTGTTTGAATATTTTATTCAAAATATTAGCATCATTATTTATCCTTTGTCAGTGTAACCTTTGCTCTGATATTCTTGCTTTGGTGTGTTTGTTTCACCAGTTGTTTTTGTTTTTGAGCAGATGATGGTGGTGCTACCCCAGTACAGGATGAGCGGGATTCAGGGTCAGATGGTGAGGATGACATAAATGAGCAGCATTCCGGATCCGACACTGGAAGCGTGGACCGGCATTCAGAGGTATTGTCTAGGCAGCATCTTTGGGGAAGCTCTTCCCTTCCATTTCTTATGAGGTTCCTTTTATTTAAGGGTTATGGAGTCCATATTGCAGGGTTTACATTCTAATAATTGAGGAAAGGAGATTGTAATAGAAAACTGCTTATAAACAGTACAGTCTGGTTACTAATGAAATAACAGGTAAAGAAGTTTCGTATAGGTAGAATTTCTTTTTCTTTTTTGCGGAACTGGGGATTGAACTCAGGCCCTTGCGCTTGCCAGGGAAGCGCTTATTCCACTGAGCCATCTCCCTAACCCTCTGGGTAGAATTTCAAGTACTAGGCAGTTTTTAGCTATATGTTTTGAAAATAAGGGCCAGTGAGATAGCTCAGCAGACTAAGCGCAGGGACAAGGGTTCAGTCCTTTGTACCACATGCTGTGCAGGGGCATTAGGGTGCACACCTGTAATCCCAGCGCTGGGGAGGCTGAAAACAGAAGGGTCACAACAAGTCTGAGCTGTATAGTGAGACCCTGTACCAATACATAAAGAAATTTTAAAAAGCCAGGCCCATCATATTTGACTATGTTTCCCCATTCCAAATAATGCCTTACTGGGGCTGTGAGCATTTGCAGTATGAAGAAAAGCTGAAATAGAAAGTTAAAGGTTATTGCCTCTCAAACTTTATATACAGTGCATATAATAAAGCAAGTAGAGTTTGCTGTTGTTTAGAATTGCAGAGTAGATCTTATACGTCTTATTTGTGACCTAATATATCAGTATTTTAAAAACTACTTAATTTGCCTTCCTAGTTATACAGCCTCCCCTTCATGTTATTTATTTTTTTTCTCCTTCACATTGTTAATAAAAAATAAAATCGGAGTAATTTTTCTTTATGTCCAATTTTTTTTTTTGGGGCAGAACTGGGGATTGAACTCAGGCCCTTGTGCTTGCCAGGGAAGCAATTATTCCACTGAACCATCTCCCTGGCCCATTTATGTCCAATTTTAACATGAATGTCTAATAGACACAAACAGAAGCAAATAAGTAAGGTAAAGATGGACAGCTTTTCTAAGAACATTATGTATATCATATTTGGCTTGATTACACATTGACAGAAAATTGTCTAATTTTATGTAGTAGATAGAACTCTTTTATGCCAGTTTTACATTTGCACATTTGCATTAGCAGGTATTTAACATTCATCCTTGTCTTAGTTACTCTTCTCTTGTTGCTGGGGCAAATACCCAACACCCAAAATGAAGGAAGGAAAGGTTTATTTAGCTCACAGTTTCTGTTTCAGTCCATACTCAGCTGCTCCAAAGCAGAATGGCACATGGCAGAGAGCATCGGTTCATGAGAGTGGAACAACAACAATGCAACAAAGAGCAATAGCTAAAGGAAGTCTGTCTCTCTGTCTCTTATATTACATTCAGGCTCTCTGCCCCAGGCTGAGGGAAGTACAGCCATAATCCCAGCAGTACCAAGGCCCATAATCCCAGTCTTGGATCACACATAATCCCAGTAGATCATGAGTTAATCACAAACTCTAGAAGTCCCCACCCCATGACTACATGAGGCTTTGGGGGGACAACTAGACACAAACCATAGCAAACCTATACTTATTGAGCACTTACTATACCTGGGCTGTTGGTACTAAAAGTCAAAAATGTTTCCCTTGGGTTTATTTCTAGTGGGAAGAGAAAGACATTAGGACAGTATATGCATGTTTAGAAGTTTATAGTTTGTTAGAAAATTAGATGGCTGGGCTGTCTCTCAGAAGTAGAGCCACCTGTCTGGCATGTTCAAGGCCCTCGTTTCAATCCCCAGTAGCGCCACTGTGAAGAAGAGCATGGAGGTGGTCAGGTGCCAGGATGAGGGAGGGGTGGTTTCACCAATGAATAGGGATGTCTTCATAGGCCTTTAAGAATGTGGCACTGGAGCCATGGCAGAAAGGGGAAGCGGCCTAGCTTCATGGAAAGTATCTGGGAATAGCATTCTAGTCAGGGGCCCCAAGGTGGGAGGTGTTGAAATCTGAGGGCACTCTATTATCAGCCTTTCCTCACTGACCAAATGTCTGAAAAAGACAATTTAAAGAAAAAAAGGCGTTCCCACCAGTTTCAGAAGTTTCAGTCTGTGGCAGTGCCAGCCCCACTGCCTTTAGGCCTATGGTGATGCAGAAGTATCATGGTGGAGGAAAATACTCTCTCCTGGCAACTAAGCGGGGAGAGGCGACATGGGGGCAGGGACCAGTGGAGTCCCAGGGTCACATACCCAGGATTCAGTTCCTGCAGGTAGGCCCACTGGTTTCTGTCAGCTCTCAGTTATGCCTTTCAGTTGCAGGCTCATCAAGAGATTAACTCTCTGCTGGAGCGAGGCCTCTCAGATCCGCTCCGAGCTTCAGGAGCCTCTCTGAGCCCGCCAGTCTCTGGGAGGACGCTTTAGAGTGGGAGTCTAGAGCCCGAGTCAGTAAGGGAAGGAGGCACAGAGAGCACGGCACAGGTGCAGGAAGGACTTGTAGGCACTTGGATCTTTAGACTAAATTCTGATATGTTAATAATTATTTGATACTGTGAATGTTACAGTACATTAGGTGTGTGATATTTTGTTTCCATATTGGAAGCGGTGTTAGATTGTTCAGTACAGTTCATGGTTTCTTGCCTGGGTTATACATATCAATGTAGTTCCCCTTTTAAGTAGCTGTGTTTTGTGATGATAGTGTACTCTAAACAAATGTTCATATTGTTTTTTTGTTTTGCTGGAACCAGGGATTGAACTCAGGCCCTTGTACTTGCCAGGAAAGCTTATTCCACTGAGCCATCTCCCCGGCCCCTTAAATGTTCGTATAGTTGAGATGAAAATTATATAAAAATTTAAAGAAAGTTAAAATCGGCATATCACTGTTACAGAAATGACTGTTAACCTTTTAATGTTATTTCTTCTATATTTAATTCTTCCCATTTGTGAAAAGTATGTATTTTGAGTTACTTGAGACTTTACTGTGTATATTTTGTGTCTGGACCTCAGATGATGCCTTCAGTATTTCTTCATACCATTAAAGAATCTCAGTATTATTTTGTTGTCTTCGTGATAGAGAGGCAGTGTTCCGTTTCTCCCTGTGTGCGCCTAGGGGCTATGGACAGTTAGGGTGCTGTGGTCCTTGCAAGGCTGTCAGTCAGTGATAGAGTGCACACTCAAATGGGTTAGAGCCTTAGCACCACAAACTGAAAAAATTAAAAAGGTATAATACTTGCCTGTGACCTGCGGAACATTCTCCTGTATAATTTTAGTTATCCTCTAGGTTGCATATGCCTGTGCTACAATGAAAAGGCTATATAAGTAGTTGTAACATTATATTGTTTAGGGATAATGACAAAAAAGGCTGTTCTAGGCCCTCCTATGTAGCAGTCCATAGCTGGGTTAGTTAACTGTTTCTTCTCTCTTTTGGGAGTGTCTCAGTTGCTCTTCTCCCTTTGCTGGGACAAATACCTGACATTCAGAGTGAAGGAAGTAAAGGTTTATTAAGCGCACCGTTACTAGAGGTTTCAGTCCATACTCAGCTGAGTCCAAGGTAGACTGGCACATGGCAGAGGGCAGCAGTTCATGGTAGCAGAAGGCAGCAAAACAGCAAAAGCAGAAGGGAGGAGCAACAATGGCTGCAGGGAACAAGTCTGTCTCCCTTAAATTGCATTCTGGTTATCCACCCAGGCTGGGAGTACTGCTCATATCTGTAATCCCAGCAGTACTCGCACTCCTAATCCCAGTGGATCATGAGTCAATCATAAACTCTAGAAGTACACCCCATGACTACATGAGACTTTGGAGGGACATCTAGATACAAATCATAATAGGGGGTAAGCTCCTTGCTCCCTGTGGTTAACTGTTGCTCCTTAGTTGTGCAGCAGCACCTGGGAACAAATTGCTGGGAACAAATTCCATCAGGTTGTGGTGGCTTTGAAGAAATGGTGGCTGAGAACAGTGTTTGGTAGGCAGTCTCACCCCAGGATGACACTCCTAGCTGTCCTAGTCCTTGGTTCTTTCTTGTGCACTAGCTGACCTACAGTTCTCTGTGTGTCTAGAATCCCTTCGCAGACACTTTCCTCCACAGCTTCCCCAGTCTGCTTGCTAGTGAAGTCATACTCATTGAGGAGAGATTATCAGCTGTCTGCTTAGGTTCTCGTCTCCAGGCAAGAGCTCTTATCCTGGGCTCAAGAAAGTGGCAAGTTTCTCCTCTGTGACATCACAACACTAGAACCTGCTGGGTGGAAGTGGGAACGAGGTAGCAGCTGTTCTGGTGTGACCTCACCAGCCAAGGCCGGGGACAAGAGTCCTTGTATTTTCAGGGTGAGGCACTTACCTGTTCTCAGTAGAGCTCCCTTGCCTTGAGTAAGGGATAGGCCAGATCTACTTGCCCAGGACTTAGACATCTGAGACAGAACATCTATCTATATCTCCCAGGAAAGAAAGGTCAGACTTAAAGTAGGGGCAAGAAGAGGCCTGTGTTGTGACTTCACTAAGAGTCAAAAGGTCTGTCTTGCTGAGCTAGCTATGAGACTAGAAGGAGGCAATAATCTTGGTTCTTGGACCAGTTTCTGTCTCTCACCTCTCTTGCCAAAATTTTATAGATATTTTAAGATTTCTTTTTTAACCCTTAGGATCACTTGCAGATAATCGCTTTACACGCGATCTCGTCGTTTCACTGGGGAGCAGGCTGTAGAACTTGATACACGGTGATGCTGCAAGTCCTTGTTGGCCTTCACTTTTCTCTCTTGCTTCTTGGCCAGACCTTTTCATGATCGCCTTCTCAAATCTCCTCGGGACCAACATCCTTTGTCTGTTACCACAGTCTCTACTGGGCCTAGTGAGTTCTTGCAGCTCTGGGTCTCCTTTTTGTGTATGCATCGGTTGGTTCTCCAGGTCCACAGAGATGGTCTCGTTGCCCTGATCGTGGCGTTCCTCCAGCCCAGCTGAGATGCCTGAACACCCATGTATAGGCGGGTGTGTTGCGTTTCAGTTCTCTGGGCATGAGGTCACATCCTCTGCATCACTGCCAATTCAAAATGACCTCTGCACATTGTTTACTAGCACTCGGATGAGGAGCCAGAGCTGCCATTCTGTTAAGGACACTGAAGCGAACACTAGTAAGGGTAAGAAGGAAACAGGAATAGCAGTATAGAAAACAGGAAATTAAAATACAAAGAAGTTGTAAGAATGGCAGTGCAGTTTCGAAATTGTTTTCAAAGAACATTTGGAACCATGGAAGATTTCCTGACATTGCTTGACAGGTGCAGGCTGTTGAGTTGTGGCTGTGAGGCAGGATGCAGTTCTGGAAGGATGCTAGCCTTACATGTGGGCGGCCCTTGGCTGTGGTCCCCAGGGTCTCCCATGAAAAGAAATGTGACTCTAGATCCTACTTGAATTTCTTTCTCTTTTTTTTTTTTTTTTCTATGTTCACAGGCTTATATTTTAAACAGTATTGAGACTTGTGGAACCTTCTGTACACTTTGTGTTTCTCCACAATTTACAGTTCTACATCCTAATCCAAGCAAGGATGGAGTCTGTTGCAGTGAACAACAGAAGTAATGGGAGACATGTCAGGAATATTTTAGGGCTATGGAAGTCCAGATGAGATTCAGTGAACCATCACATGAGTACAGTTGTACTGTGAGCCTTCCACAGTGCATCACGAACTTGTTGACCACTTCTACTTCTTGAGAGTACTATTCATACCTGTAATCCCAGCAGTACTCACACCCATAATCCCAGCGGCCCTCACACTCATAATCCCAGCAGCACTCACACAACTAATCCCAATGAATCATGAGTCAATCACAAACTCTAGAAGTACACCCCATGGCTACATGAGACTTTGGAGGGACACCTAGACACAAACCATAATAGCTCCTTGCTCCCTGTAGTTAACTGTTGGTACTTATTGTCCTGTGTCAAAAAGACAATCAATCAATCAATCAAATACATGAACATCTGGGGTTTTGGAGGTGTTGTTAGGGGTTTTGTGTTTGTTTTGTTGGAGGTACTTATGTGGCTGAGCTATATCCCCAGTCCAAACATGTTTTTTTTTAATGATTTTTTTTCTGCATTGTGGGAAGCATTTCTGGGTAACTATCTTTAAAGTTTTACTCACCAAATCCTGTAGTTATGTGAGAAACTTGTATCTCCAAAGCTAACTCAATTTAGAGTGACTTACTTGTGATATATCATGCAGGAAAGAAAAACTGATATCTATCATCTTAGTTTTTTGTTATCTTTTAAGAATGTGAAGAAGTCTTATTCAATATTACCTGCTCCTGAAAGTATAGGGCTATTTGTTAATTAAAATGATTCATATTCAGTATAGTTCGAGGTATTAACGTGGCTTGATATTATATTCATTATGTTGACCATAATTCCTAATATCAATTTTATTTATAAATGTCTCTTAATCTAGATTTCTCATATGAAAGATGTGTTGATGAAGAAGCCTCACGTTTATATATTTGAGCTTTCAAGGGACCATGGCTTACATAATTTTATTTTAATATCATCTTAATGTCACATTCAGGAAATAGAATCATGTGAAAAAAATGTGTAGGATGAGAGATTCAGTTCACTGTTACCCTGAAATAAAACTTAAAAGGTTTTCCTTTCCAGTGTAAAAAATATAAAAATTAAAAAAAATTTATTTTCTGGCCAGATAACTCAGTGGACTAAAGTGCCTGCTTAGGCAGAGCACAACAGCTGTGTTGGGGTTTGATCCCTGGGTATTGTGCTGGCCTGCCCTCAGGGCTCACTGAGATAGTGAATGAGGCTGGGCATGGTAGCACAGGCCTATAATCCCAGCGCCTGGGAGGCTGAAAACAGGAGGATCACTATGAGTCGATCTGTGTAGTGAGACCTTGTAGAACCTGTACTTAATACATTTTTTTAAAAAGTCATTTCCCTAAATTTTAGCATTATTGCTTAGTTTGCAAAACATGTTTATTTATTATGGTTTTCAAGACACATTTGTAAATATTTACTGTGTTCTAAGCCTAGCAATGCCATCTTGAAACTGTGGTCTCCTACTGTGCAGATAAGTGTGGCAGACCTAAAAGGTGGCTGCAGTACAGTGCTGTTCAGGCCCAGCCAAGGTGCTGTGGGAGGGGAGGTGGGATTCACAGATGTCTCAGCAGAGGAAGAAGGAGCAGGTGGCAGTGGCTCTGACCTGACCTGGGAACAGCAGGGCCAAGGCATAGACCTGGGAAGCACTCGTGTCCTGCAAAAGTGGTGGTGACAGGGAGATGAACTGGACCAATGGGAGGTGAGGAGGGAGAATTACCTTGACCAGGTAGTGTAAAAACAGACCTCTGTGGAGTGAGATACTACAGTTTTGGGTCGTGTCATCTTCAGGGGAAGGCAGTGTGGTGTGATGGCCAGAATTTGGTTTTAAGTGCTAGCTCTGCTTCTTCCTTTTGTTCTTTTTTAATGGCCTTAGGGAATTGAGCTGCGTTCTTAGATTAATTTTTTATTTTGTATTTTGAAACAGGCTTGTCTAGTTACTGCTGGGTAGGTTTGCACTTGTAGTCTTCTTGCCTCAGCCTCTCAGAGTCCCGGGATTAGAGGCAGGAGTAGCCACAGCTCTAGTTTTGTCTCTTAATAATTACTAGTCCCTGGAAAAAATATTCCATCTTTGTAAACCTCAGCTTCACTGTCTTGACAGTGTGCTAAGAAGGCTATTGTAGGGGGCTAGGAGATGGCTCAGTGGAATAAGTACTTGCCTAGCAAGTGGAAGGGCCTGAGTTCAATCTCCTGTTCCACCAAAAATAAAAATTAAAAAAA
>PVKA01009442.1:0-68405 GCA_004027165.1 Ctenomys sociabilis | reverse complement strand
AATGTTTAGAAAAGAGATCATATCTGGATCTTAAACTATGAACAACTAGTATGAAGGCAACAATATACAATGTATTAATTATTGAAACTGTCTTACTAAGCTGTTTTGAAACTGTGTAATTGCTATATCTTCCTCAATAAAATCGATTAAAAAAGAAACTAAATAAACTTTCCTTTATGTTTATTTTAGATAATTTTTATTGTTATATTCATTTAAATTTGAAAATATGTTTTACAATGTGCTATCCATTATTAATCTCACATTATGTATTCATTTCTGAAATATTTTTCTAAAATTCACTGTTTAGATCTTGTCTTTCACATTTCAATATTTGTATGCAATTTTTAATTTGCTATATAATTATTACTGATTTTCAATAAAGTTAATGATTTTTTTAAAAAGACAAAATCTTAATGAGTATGGAAAATGTAATGTTCAATAGAACAATCTGAACAGGAGAAATTATACCCCCTTATACCAAAAATATATATAAAGCAAACAAAAAATTAGCAAAGACATACCTGAGCTTGAAACAAATGCACTTAGTGGATATATGCATAGTAGTCTACCCAACCACAACTTAATACACATTTTTTTCAGCTGTACATGGGACATTTTCTAAAATAGACCACATACTAGTCCAGAGGTCATGCACATATATGCAAAAAACTCCAGGTATCATCCTATGCATATTATCTGACCATAGTGCAATAAAACTGGAAATACATAACAAAAGAAAGCACAAACCCCCCCAAGATGGAATTTAAATGACACTCTCCTCAGCAACCAAAGGATTAAAGATGAAATTAAATAAGAAATTAAACAATGTCTACAATTCAGTGAAAATTCAAGCACAATTTATCAGAATCTTTGGAATGAAATGAAAACATTCTTAGAGGGAAATTTATAGCTGTGAACTTAAATGTTAGGAAAATAGAATAGGAACAAATAAATATCGTAATGCTGCATCTCAAATGTGTAGAAAAATAAGAGTAACCAAACCCAGAGCCCAAATTTGGGAGGAAATTATAAAGATTAGAGCAGAAATTTATGCAATGGAGACAAAGAAAATAATGCAAAGAATTAGCGAATCAAAAAGCTTGTTCTTTGCAAAATTAAAAAAAAATTGATAATCTCCCAGCTTTCCTCATCAAAAGAGGAAAGAAAATACCCAAATTAAAGTAATAAGGAGTGAAAAGGTTGAAATTAGCACAGACCCCTTGGAAATTCAGAAGATCATCAATAGCTATTTTGAGAATGTTATTCTCACAGAATCAGTCACACAGAAGAAATGGACAGATTCCTAGAAAGGTACAAATTACCAAAATTGAATCAAGAAGATATAAGAATTCTTTATAATCCAATAACAGCCAATGAAATTCAAAGTACAAAAAATCTACTGACAAAGAGAAATCCAGGTCCTGAGGGAATCACAGCTGAACTCTACAAGAAATTTACAGAAGATATAATTCCAATACTTCTCAAACTCTTCAATGAAAAAGAAGCTATAGTTCCAAAATCATTCCTGGAGGCAAACATTATGGTGATAACAAAACCAGAGAAAGATGCAAGTAATAAAGAGAACTTCAGGGACAATCTTCCTCATGAACATAAATGTAAAAATCCTCAATAAAATCCTTGCAAATAGAATACAGCAAGTCATTAAGAAGATTACAGACTCATCCCAGGGATCTAAGGATGGTTCAACATGCTCAAGTCTATAAATATAATACACTACATCAATAGAACCAAATGCAAACCCCACATGATTATCTCAATTGATGTAGAAAAGTTTTTTGATAAAGTCCAACACTCATTCATGTTGTTAGTCCTACAGAAAATTGAAATAGATGGCCTCTACCTCAATCTGATAAAAGCCATCTATGACAATCTAACTGCTAACATGATTCTAAATGGGGAAAATTTGAAATCATTTTCTCTCAGAACACCTACAAGACAAAGATATCCTCTGTCACCGTTATTATTCAATATAGGTCTGGAATCATTTGCTAGATCCATTAGACAAGAAAGATAAACAAAAAGAATAAGAGCTGGTAAAGAAATAATTAAGCTATCATTATTTGCAAATGATCTGATACTCTACCTGGAAGACCCAAAAAGCTTCACCAAGGTGCTACTAGAATTAATACACAAATTCAGTAGTATATCAGGATACAAAGGTAGTTTCCAAAAATCAGTAGCATTACTCTGCACAGATAACAAACACACCAAGAGAGAAATTAGAGAAACAATACTTTTTACAATAGCACCATGGAAAATGAAACACTTAGGAATTAATCTAATTAAAGAAGTAAAAGTTCTATTCAATGAAAATTACAGTTCTCTGAAAAAAGAGATCATAGAGGATCTCAGAAAATGGAAAGATATTCCATGCTCCTGGATAAGAGGAAACAACATTGTGAAGATGGACTTACTCCCAAAATTTTTATACAAATTTAATGCAATCCCTATCAAACTACCAGCAACATACCTTGCAGAGCTTGAGAAATCATTCCTAAAATTTATATGGAACCAGAAAAAACCTAGAATAACAAAGGCAATCCTGAGCAACAAAGGCAAGGCAGAAGGCATGAGGTCCTTGACTTGAAATTATGTTACAAAGCTACTGTGACAAAGTCAGCATGGTACTGGCAAAAAATATATACCTGAGGAATAGTGGAATAGATTATAAGATGTTGATGAAAGTACAAACATACTCAGCCATCGTATCCTCAATAAAAGGGCCAAACATGATTAGTGGAAGAAATACAGCCTGTTTAACAAACAGTACTGGAAAAACTGGCTCTCTACATGCTGAAAAATAAAACTTGACCCAAGTTGATCACCCTATACTAAACTAAAGTCAAAATAGATGAAAGATCTACACATTAAAACACAACCATTAAATTTACTGCAAGAGAAAGTAAGTGTCAATCTTGAAGACATAGTGGTAGAAAAACATTTCATGAACAAAAATCAAACTGCACAGGAAATACTTGAAAGAATTAAAAACTGGGACCTCCTCTTATTGATAAGTTTTTGCATGTCAAAAGAAATTACCAACAAAATGAAAAGACACCCTACAAATTTGAAAAAATATTGTAACTAATAAGCACTCAGACAAAGGTCTTCTATGTAGTATTTATAAAGGACTAAAATCATTATGGCCCCCAAATTGAAAGATCTAATGCAAAAAATGGACATCTGAGATGAACACACACTTCTCAGAGGAAGAAAAACAAGAAATGAATAAATACATGAAAAGAATGCTCCACATCAGAAGCTATTTTTGAAATGCAAATTAAAACAACACTGAAATACCATATCACTCCAGAAAGAATAGCTCTCATAAAGAAATCAATCTATGTCATATGTTGGAGAGGCTGCGGGAAAATGGAACCCTTCTCCACTGTTGGTGGGAATGTGGGCTGGTGCAACCATTGTGGAAATCAGTATAGACTCCTAAAAAAAACAGGACTGGAAATCCCAATCCCAGGTACCCCCTTCTGGGAATTTTCCCAAAAGAACTAAAAACTTCATATCACAGTGATATATGTGCACCTAAATTTCTAGCAACACAATTTGTGATAGCCAAATCTTGGAAAAAACAAAAATGCCCCTCATCTGAGGAATGGATATTACTCAGCTATGAAGAAAAATATACTCAAAGCCTTTCTGTATAAGTGGATGCAGCTTAACGATATATTCATAAGTGAAATAAACTCAACCCACATGTGTAAATATCATATTGCCTCCCTAGTGTAGGAACTTAAAAGAAGAAATAAAAATTGAAAGTTATAATGCAGTTAAATGGAAATAGAGATCTTAAGGGTTAATCAATGTAAAGAGAGAAAGAAAAGAAATTAGGAAATGTGTGAGGGGAAAAAACATACATTTATATAAACAAAATGATTAAGGCAACGATCTTAAGAACTTCTATCTGAAGGTTTTTGAAACAGTGTTAATGGGTAGAATTCTCACCTTTACTAACTCTACATTCTGATATTTGTGAACTAAGTAACTACATTGCGGATAGCAATGTGTAATATTAAAACCATGCTTAAAATACCTGTCATTTTGTCTTCTAAATGCATCCTGCTTCTAATATTTCTAATGTCATCCATTATTGCAATATTATCTTTAAAAACCTACATAAAAAGTTCATAAAGTAAAAGAAGGACAAGAAAAACAAAATGTAGCAGGTTTGTACTGCTACAATTTTGAATATGGTTTAATTTCTAAATATCTATGCAAAATATGTAATTGGATTTAAATTTTAGAACATATATGGCTGTTGGAAAACAGTTTCTTTTTATGTGTAAAGTATGTAATACTCAGATATATTGATTTCAAGCCTAATTACCTCTATTATAGAATGATGATATCAGTAGGTTTCTCTTCTGAATATTTGACTACTAAAGTTTGCAGACCAAAAATTAGACAGATTGATGGGCTAAAAAGATACTCAGTATTTTGATCCTAGCCTTTCAGGTTCAGTGACAACTCAGGACATAATTGAACCTGTGTTGTGATGCCCTTTAACTAAGTGGGGTCTCAATTTTTCTGATCAAGGAGTAATGGGGCCTCAGAGGAAAGTAATTGACAATGAATAGTGTGTCTAAGGAGAGTCACTTAGAGATAAAATATTCTTTCACAGAGAGCAAATTGGTCAAAGAATGGCCATGACTCATCCAGATGGCTGGCACTGACAGGAGATCCATAAGGTGCTGTGCATGGTTCCAGGGTATATTGTGAGGGGATTTGAATGACCTTATCAGATAGCAAAAGTCACATTTTTAGTTTTAAGGTCTTGCTTTAAGTTGGCCTTAACCATCCAGCAGAAAAGTGTAACCATGAGGTGTACAAAGTAAAGTCACATTAACATGCTGAGCTGTAAAAGGCTCAATTCAACAACTTCAGACAATTGTCACTTGTGCCGGAAGCTCACTAATATTATGGACTCTTTGACTATATTGGATTATTTTTCTGAATTCAAATAGCTATAATGTTTGGACTGGTATCACATATGAAACGACCCTTTAAAGACTTTTCCAAATACGACTTCTCTACCAGCAATGGAACACCTATCTTTAACAAAACAAAAAAGGGGATATAAATAAAGGACCATTCTGTACTGAAAATAATATAAATATATGTATACAAGATAGTTAGGATAGATATACTACTACTTTCTCTTAGTTCAATAAGAAAGTTTTGTACTCTAGTGTTTCAACACGATTTCATGTCTACATCTTGTCCTCCGCATAACTACTGTGCAGACAGCAATGTGAAATGTATTAATTACTGTGACTCTCCTACTAACTTGTTTTTGAAAATGTTTCATTGCTATTTTATCTTTTTTTTCATTAAAATGAATGAAAAAAATTAAAATTAAAAAAAAAATTCTACCCTTCTCCAAACATCAACTGCTGACTGTTTCATTAGTAATACAAACTTCTTTGGGGCACCGTTTGGAGAAAAAAAAAAAATAGCCACACATTCACAACAGCTGCCATATGGAAGGAACAATATCAATACTGGGAAGCTATTATTGTTCCTTTGATTAAAATACATACTGGGCTATAGTTTACAAACATTGCTTTTGTGACTTATAGTAATGAACTCACAATTGCTAATTATAAATTGTTTTTAAATCTACCTGAGAGCTGAAATCCAAGGAAGAGATTGTATTGTTTCATCTTGAGTCCCAAATATCTTGAATATGACTGGTAGGTGCTGTGAGCTAAAGATCTGTTGAAAGTCCGAGTGCTTTTTTGATATGCCAGAGTTTAAACTCTAGGTGAGTTACATCAAGTTGACATTGGTAACAGCATTGCTTTCCTTTAAAATTCTTTTCAATACAGCATGAAAAATCACTGTGATTTCCAGCTGAATTGTCTAGTTTCTCATTACACTGTTAATAACTGTGGTTTGGGGATGTGGGAAGGAGATATAATAGCCATTCTCTGGAAAACTGTCTTACATACAATGCTCTTCCAACCTGGTTTATTTGTCAGGCATCCAATGAGCCAGAAAGTCATGCCTTAGCTCAATCTTCCATTAAGTTTTAAGATATGCATGTTACATTTTCATCTATGTAAAGGAAATATATTGTTTTCTTCTCATGAAAAGAACAAAAACTATGTTTCTAGTACACTAAGTTATAAAGATCATTTGTATAGAGCTCCTCTTCAGTAATAAACATGTGGCTTAGCCTGCCTGCTCAATTTTATATCAGCCCTCCATTTCACCTTTGAATGCATAGTTTTTCAGGCCCTGAGCATTTAATTCAGATCACAAAACTTGAGATGCACACCTGCAGTATTCAATAAATGTAAGAAATTATTGTATGGAACATCCGTCAAACTAGTAAGACTATTTGATGCATCCATCATTTTCAGGATTGTTGGCCACAGGGGCATATTTACCCCAAATATCCTTGCCTCCTTGTGTCACAAGGCCCAACTTGCGATCACTATTCTTTTGGTGATAACACACAAAGGTGTATACAGTGGTGATGAAGGTTTCTTTTTTACACCAAATATTGGCAGGGAAAAGGTGGCTTTCAGTTCAGAATGTGTTACATGGACCTTCTTAAAATGTATGTCCATTCACCTAATGAATCTTTCATATGTACGTGGTTTTCTTGTAAAGCCATCTCCAGCAAAGCAGACTTCAGTAACCTTCCTCTTCCTTGCCTTCTTTTTTTTTTTTTTCAGTTTGAACCACTTCAACTACTTCCATTTCTCCTTGGGCATGAACTTGGGGCAGAGAAACTTCCCATTTTCCCCCATTTTTGTTTTTCTTTAACCATGTTAGAAAGTACTTTTGCACAAGACTGTCCTTCTCTGTCCAGCAGGTAGGCAGATATTGCCCTTTGTGTAGTCTCTTTTCATCATTTTTTTTCTTTTTTCTTTTTGTTTTATTGAAGTACAAATATCAGTGAGACAATTTTAAGATACCTTGACAAGATGGATTTGATAAATTAATACATTGAAAACTGTTTTCATAATGTTTTGGTATCATAGAAGGTGCACACATGATATTATACTTACTGACATTATTATACCGTATGTCTCTTATCAGTAAATTAAGAGAGTGTAGCTGTTTGCATATCTTATTTTTTATACATTAATTACATGAAAGATTCAATAATTAATACTTTCTACCTTGTTATTTTCCTAGTGGTTGGCCATAGTACTAGAAGCCGACATAATATCCTGTTCAACCACCATTAGTGCTAATCTTGCCTCTCATAGAATTATGTAGAAGCACGGCGTTATCTATCCCAACTGTACTGTCCATACACACATCATCATGATTCTTCCTTTCTATACCCCTTCCTTTGTCTATACCTGTCAAAGATGGGCACTCCATTGTCATTCAACTAATTTAGGTGCCTGAACTCGACAACACAATCCAACAGAGTCCAGCATTCCACAACAATAGTGAGTTATCTGAAGAAGTTGTTGACCATAGCCATTTATAGCTCAACTTATTATTATTGCCCCGTGTTGCACACTTCATTCTTATACTTTTCTGCTGGATGGTTAAGACCTAGATAGAGCAAGACCTATATACCAATACATGTACTTTATGTTTCTTATGAGGTCAGTGAATTCCCCACAGGGTTTATCTTGTAGTCCTGCACCTTATTCTGTAGATCATTTGTCTGTGTCATCCATGTGGATGAGTCTTCTTTTTGTTTGTTGTTTCTCTTGTCATGCATCTCGATAGTCTTCTTCAGTCATATTTTCTCTGCGTGGCACTATTTGTGGTAGAGCTTAGCTTCAGGCCAATCTTTTTTTTTCCTTCTTTGAATGTTCATGAGCCTCTTGACTTTACTTCTTTCTCTTTTTCTCATGGCAATCCAAGCGGTACCCATAGCATTTATGGTGTAATTCAATATATTCATTCTGTGCCATGATGACAGCTGCAGAGCCACTTGGGGTGGCCTCAAGTGTGCAAAGAAAAGTTCTAACTTTGGGGTGTCCCAGATCCATGAGCTGCCTCCTCGCAGCCAGAAACAGGAAAGGGCATATGCATATTTTTGAATCTATATCCTTTCCTTTTTATTCATTTTTTAACTTCAGAATAAATTAAAAGTTCTATAAAATGAAACTTCAGAAAGCTACACAGATAAAGACACAATTCCACTGAGGAACAATTGAAAGTGAAAGATTCTTTTTTGAGTCTGATAAATCTTTTTATAAATTGAATTAAATTTGATTATTTCATTTTGAAAAGTGAAAGAAAAAAGCAAGAACAAAAATCAGAAACAATGACAGAAACAGGGTAACATACAACAATACATATATTACAAATTTTCAGAACAAGAACAGCTGATTCACAAAGGTTGATATATTATCTATTTTTATCATCAAATCTGTTGCTCAGATTAACAGATGTAGTCATGTAAGATTATACATATGATTGCATATTACCACTTGCTTTTCAGAAAGCTTAAGTTTTTGTTCTTGTCCCTCTTGTTTTTTTCTTTTTGTCTTTTTTAAAGTTTATTTTGAAGAAAGTATGAATGGATGAAAAAGATGTGGTATTTTTATACAATGGAGCATTACTCAGCTATAAAGAAAGACAAACTTGAAGCCTTCATAGGTAACTGGATTCAACTACACATTGTATTATAAGTGGAATAAATCAGACCCACATGTCTAAATATCATATTGTCTCCGTAGCATATCAACTTGAAAGAAGAAATAAAACCTGAAAGTTTTATCAGACATAGTAAAACAGAAAGAAATGGAACTTAAGGATTAAACAACAAAGATGAGAGAAAGGAAAAAGATGGGGAAAATGGCAGGGGAAAAATCACGAAGTATGTAGGAAAGCTGAGAGGATTTCCATCAGCCTTTTGAGACTAGCAGTTAATGTATAGAGTATTCACCTTGACTAACTCTGTATGCTGATATCTGTGACCTGAACAACTACATTGAGGACAGCAATGTGCAATACAGAAATCATGCTTGGATACTTGTCATCTTGGTCTTCCAAATGTGTACCATTTTTAATGCATATTATTTTTTAAATGAGGAAAATTTTTTCAGGTAAGAAGCATGATGAATGTGTGAAGGAATGATTTGAAGAATACAGCAAGATTTCAAAACAAAAATGCAATAGCTTAAACAGAAATACTCATAAAAAGAAATATTGCAAGATTGTCAACAATATTAAGACAACATTGATTAACTGGTTTCATTACAATGCTTTCCCCACCCCCACCCTCAGAGTGTCCACCAAGACTAAGACAGGCTGTGTTCAGACAGACTCGTGAAAAAGATTGTAAGAAAGCCCCTCTTTTCTTTAAACCTCCTTTAAGTGACAAATCTAGGTGATTGAGACTGTAAGTTTTAATTTTTGCTTTGTTTTTACTGAACATTTGTCTTTCAGAATAGGATTGTGTGATGCTTAAATGGCAAAAACATAATTTTGTGTAATTAACAAAGCTATTGAAAGAAAAAGAAAACATTTCTTGGGGGATAAAAAGAAGACAGCAAGAGCCAAATTGGGTCCTCCAAGACACAGAACACTCTAGGAGGACTGAGAAGCCATACCTACATCATCTACACAGTTAAGGGTGTGAGTGGATGAAGGTTTGGCAAGGCCAGCAGTAGACGGCTTGGAGTCCTTTCTTGTAATTGGACTTGGCAGTGTCTTGAGCTCAGATGAATGTCCTTAGAGAACCACTAGGTTAAAGGTGAGAAATAATGCTGGAGAGGACATTTTAACAGTCATTTAGTGACTTTTGTTAAATATATGTCACTTAGTTCATCCACTTTGGTCTTCAGAGATGATTACAGAGGCTTGAGTGAGCTAAGGTTTTGGGGTGACACTGGGCACAGGAGTGCCATGGACTTGGAATGTGGTTAAAGGGTAGGGTAAATTCACCTCCTGTGAACATAGTAGCAATCATTATGCTGAAGCATGAAGTTTAATAACTGTAGCTTATAGAGAATCCTCAAAATATTTTTACTTGACTAAAGTAATTATTTCTAAAATAATTTAATGAAATAATACACATACTTGTACACATTTCAGTTCAAAATTGAAACTTTTCATCATATATTTCACTACTTTCAGAGTTTTCATTTGCTACAAGCACTCTGGGAGGCTGAGCCAAAAGTATCCTAGGTTAGATCCTAGCTTGGGCAACTCATGACTTTGCATGACCTTGTTTCAAACTAAAAGCTCAATGTGAGGGTCTTGGGTTCAAATTGTGGGACTTCAGAGAAATGAAGTATAAAAGTAACATTTTAATTGGTAGTCATCCCTTACTGTCTTTTTATTTTTTCATCAGTTCATGTACACATGGGTGACTATTAATTATTATTAGTCACCTAATTACCACCTGAGTTCTGCTCCTATACTTCTCTTTTGCATATGTAAGTGCTGAGAAATTATTTCAATAAATAAGTGGATGAAAATAGAAATAGCAGTATTACTAATTCTCTCTTCTTCTTCTTTCTTCTTTTCTTTTCCTTCTCCCCCTCTTCCTCCTCTTCTTTTCTTCTTCACAGTATACCCACAGTCATTTCATATCACATATTACGTTTGCTCTATTACCTCAATACTTAACCAGGTTCTCTTAATGAAAGCAAATATGTAAAAAAGAACTTAATTTATTTTTAAAACAAGATTTATTGTGTAATCATTAGAACCATTCACTTTTTTCAGCATCTCTGTCAGTATTTGTCTCTCATTTTTGTGACATAGATGGTTATTCATAAGGATACTTTGCTAGAGAGATTTTAATTGGTGAGAGCTATTCCCTCCCTAAAGTGGTAGCAACATGGTTTTTTTTTCACAAGACATGGACTTATCAAAATCAACACAATATCTTTTGTCTCCTCCATAAGACTAATTTTAAGAAGGAATTCTTAAGGTAGTTGGGAACTGAGACTTGGAAAATTTTCATGTAGCTACAGGGGTATGTGAAGCAGAGATGTCGCAGAAAGAATGTCCCTAGTGCAAACCTCTTATATTCACCTCTTCACAGATAGTCACAATGTGCTCTATGGTCCACAGCCACTTCTCTCCACATATAGACTGTACAATAATCCTTCGCATACAGCAAATACATGCAGCACATTATAAAATGTCGATAATATTAAATATTCCAACATCCATGAATGAACTAAAATATCTAAGGGCAGGAAGATTATATTAGCAAATCAGAAAAAGAGTAAATAAAGTCTATACCCATGGTAATATACTGTATACAATTTCACATGTGTGGGTAGATTGTAATAAAAATGTGCTAAGGATATTCTTTTGCAAAACAATATAATAGAATATGATTTACAATGACATTTTAAAATTAACCTAACTTCTGGCTCATAGTGTTTTATGAATATGGCATCTTCCAGAATTGTTCCCACACACTTTAATTATTCTATTAAGAATACAGAATGGTTTTAATAAATATTTGTCATATTATTTTACTGAAGAAGGACAAAATTCTAATAAAATAAAAAAAAGTGTGAGTAAAGTAGGGATATGAGGAAAATCTTCAGGAAATTAATCATTTGGGATTGATGTGCATGTGTTGTTTATTTGTTACTTTTCTTCTGATGGAAGAAATTACTTATTGGAAATGTGACTTTATTTTTTGAATATCTATATTGTTATACGCAAAGTGCTTTCCCTATAACATAAAATTGCAGAAGTATTTGTGCAATTTCTTATTTATAGTTATAGGTTTCATTAGTTCTTAAGAAAATAATACATGTGCATAATAAAATGAAAAAAGCTTAAAAAGATTATAAAAATTCACTTGCAAATAATCACCATTGTAACGATTTATTACCATATTATACTTCTAAAACTTTTCTCTTCATATGTTTTCATATATATATATATATATATATATATATATATATATATATATGCTCAGTATATATGTGCATAAATAAAAAAGTTATCTTCATTTGCTTTTATTTACTTTATAGTATTCTGAAATCCTTTCTCTAACTTGTGGATTTGTATCGTTTCCTTCTGATCACTTCAGAAGATTTTTTTTTTTTTTTTTTTTGTAATTTAGGGAAGAGTCTACAGGTTGTTCAGGGTCTCACTACTAGACTGGTCTCATAGCTATTCTCCAGTTCACAGCCTCCTAAGGGCTGGGATTACAGGAACACACCACCAGTCTCAATTGCTATCTGTGCAGGCCCCTGGTGTGGGCGGGTATGGCTGGCCTGGGGATCAAACTCTGGCCCCTGTACCTGCTTGAAGGTGCTTTAATCTACTGAGCCATTTGGCTGTCCATTTTTCCTTTTAATATTCCCATTGTTGCCTATAAAATTTCATGTGTTAGATTTAAATTTCTTTTTCCTACATGTCACCTTTACATAGTCTTGCAGTAATTATTTTTAGAACACAAGAACTATTTTGCCCATTTCCTTGTGTGGTCCCCATTCCTACTTTCTCTCTTCAGTAATTTCAGGTTTGCTTTCATTATATTATATTTTCATTTTATCTCCATTTCACACCTTTAAAGATTTAATATAATCTTTATTGATTGTTGTGTATGCTAATTAACTTCTTGTTATGTAAACCAAAAAGAAGAAAACACATCTGAAATTGCTACAATCTAAATTTCACCTTTTATCTTGGGATTCGTACTACTTACATTATATAAATAGTACTAATATTATATATTTTACATAAATAATTTATATACTATTTATTTTACTATAATATATGTATGTATATATAATAATCCCACCACATCTCTTTTTACTTAAGTGTATATCCTAATGGAATGACTGTTCATTCTTATATCTAGACTTAGTTTCATTCATTAATTAGCTTATAAAATGATTTACAGCAACCATTATTTATAAACTTTCATAGGCAATGTATTGCTGAAGTTCTAAAAACAGCAAAAATTTTTGATGACATTTTTTGTTCTGTGGACTATGTAGAATTGATCTTCAAATGTTTCTCAATAAATGTAAATTAATGAAAATCATGAGTTTTTGCCTTTAAACACTGAAAATTTTGACTAAGTATCCTTTTCCTTAGGAGGATTTTCCTCAGATATCATTATTAATGCTTGTATGCATCATTTATTATTGTTTTATCATATACAATGAAATGTAAATATATGTTTTTTTACCAATCAGACTTAGGTTTTAACCTGAAAATTTTTCATTTTTCCTGCATCATTTAATATTTTCCTATTTCATTTTTGCATTGTGCTTTATCTAAGACACCATTTATATGTTCATTATTGAACTTTTCACCTTAATTTATATTTATCATTTCCTTATAATTCTTTTAAATCTTTTTATTCAAGTTTTTGAGACCTATAATCTCCATTTCAGCAATTTTACTCTTGTATTTATTGATTTTAATGTACTTTCAGTAACTCAACTACTTTTAATTTTCTTTTACTTCCTTATAAATGTTGTTATATTTCATGCCATTATTTTTCTTAGTACTTGCACACATACTACAAGCATATTAATTTCAATTACTTTCATTTTATGAAAAAGGTTATCATTATATAATAATTATGCTGGTATTTGAGCATTTTTCTTCTAAATTTCGTTGATTTCATTGCTATCTCCTGTGTGTTTTTGTAGTTCCATTGTTGCATACTTTCGTATTATTTTTTAAAATTCAATCTTTCTTAGATAGAAGTTTGCTTACAATTAGTGCCACGTCAAATGAGATCCGAGAAGGATGCTGTAATCATGGTCTAGGACAGATCGCATTACTATCCTGCTGCAGCAGGATTCTCTCTAGGCCAAATAGGTCTGACAGTTCAAAAGCAAGATCTTCCATCTTTCTACTTCTTTGTATTTAAGGAAGTGTCCATAGGATGTACAGCGTCTCACTGTGTAGATCAGACTCACAGCGGTCCTCCTGTTTGCAGCCTCCCACGTGCTGGAGTCACAGCACACCACCACCACGTGATGACCACTCGCCACCGTGCCCAGATGGCAGGGGCATGGCAGGCCCCGCCGGGTAACACACTCCCAGCCCTTCCTTCTAAGGAGACATTTGAATTCACTGAGCTTTTTGGCCGGCCCTGATTCTCAACTGTTTTTTCATCCAACTTGCCACAGAAGCAACAAGTTTCTTCAAAAGTTCACACCTGTGCTATTAATTAACTAAGGCTAGATTTTACGTAGCAAATCAACTGGTAACAGGATTTCCACATTCAATATTATTTCTGAATGTGCCAGTCTGGGTTTCTGAATGATATTAACATTTGAATTGATAGACTCACTCATTCACTGAAGATGAATAAAACAGGGAATGAAGAATTCACCATTATACTTTCATGTCAGAGTTGGGAATCTCGCATCATGTTTTCTAGCTTTCAGATTGGATTCACAAAATGAATTCCCTTGGTTCTCAAGACCTGGGACTCACACAATATTCAAATATATGTGAGTACAAGTAGAAAGTACAGTACTTGTCTTCATCTGGCACCTTATTTTCTGTGATTGCAACTTAAATAGAAGTTCTTTCTGTGTTTCTTACTATGTCATTATGTATTTTATGAGTTAGTAAATTCGTCTCTCAAAATAATCCATCCAACTGCAAAGATTTTATTATTGTTTTTTTTTTCTAAGCTTGTAAGGATATTTATTTGTCCTCAAAGCCTTCCCTTGATTTAATCATATTTTACAATATTTTAGAAAGATTTATTACAATTTATGGACTGGATAGGCAGACAGGTTGTGCTTCCACTATAAAAGGCAAATATCACATTCACTTTTTAATGGATTTTATTTAGCTTTACAGGAAAGGATTAGGGTTAAAATGTTTTTCTTTTGTCCAACATAACTTGAAGAATTTATAGTGCCCTTAAAAGTAAGAAAGCATGCATTCAAAACAATAATAGTAGTAGGAAGAAACAAGATTCAGAATTTAATAATTGATGGAATTTTTCATCAAAAATGAGGCTATAGGTGAGAAATATAATGGAACTGCAGAAGGAGGAATTGCCTAGCACACTTATCAAAAGTGTGAATGTTGTTTGGCCGGAGTGAAGTATTATATATAGTAATGGAAAGTTGGCATTTACAAGCAGGTTCAAATAACATTGGGGATGTGTAATATGGATATTTGCTTCATTTTGTGGGAAATAGAAAGCTACTAAATGAAAGGCTCTTCTTAGCAGATTCCACATTCTTACCTCTTCTTTAGAAAGATCAGTTTAAGTTTGGTGCAACAGATTAAAAGTTAAATGATAAATTGCATATGGAATTATCAAAGGGCAATTCTATAATACTTTCTGTGCCAGTTTTCCATTTTTAATAATAAATTTTATATGAATGTACTAACCTAAAACAATTTCTATAGATCAAGGCACTATACATCCAGGAGCGCAGCATAGATCAGTGATTTGTGCAGGGTCTAACAGAGCTACTAGAATAAAAATGTTAACTGGGGCTATGAGCTCACCTCTAACTCTAGCTTCTCGTCCACATTTACTCAGCTTTTCTTTTTCTTTTTCCTTTTCCTTCTTCTTTTTTTGACAGAATTCATTTCTTGTACATCATAGGGCAACTATTTAAAACCAACAGGATAACTTTTGACTTCAGGGAAAACCTGAACTCTTTTTTTACAGGCCTTTGATTAAGTCAGGGACAGCTAAGAACATCTCCCTTCTGATTAAATTCAATTGATTGGGGCCCTTAATTATACCTGCAAATTTCACTACCCTGGTTTTTGTAATGTGACCTAATCAGGGGACGAGTTCCATCACCTTTGGCATATCATGTAACTACCTCATGGGAGGAACACCAGGGGGTGGAGCGCATGGGCAGCTCAGAGTTCTGCCCGCCAGAGTCCTTGCAAGCATGTATCCAGTGCCATTCACAGGGGTTTCTTCTGACATAGTACTCGAACACAGCTGCTATCACGATTAATAGCCACAAACAGCAAGCACAGAGAGATGAGTGAAAGAACAAAAGCAGGAACAAAGCACTATAGATGTTACAGAAACTCAGAAGCGGCCCTGCGTTGTTTTTAGAAAGAGTATAATCAGGGAGCATGCTAGAAAATGTGTTTCTTAAATGACAAGAAGGATGAAAAAGGTAGACATGAAAACAGGAGAAATGACTCTTGTTTGTAAAAAACGTATTTTGATGCTTGCAGCTTCAAAACATGGTTATATTAGGTTGACAATTTCTTCATTGAAACTGTAGCAAAATTGGTTATTTTTTAAAAATAGCACCTGAAATCATCTATTTTATTATTTTTTAATCATCATATTAGATTTTGCCCTTGCTGCACATGTCTCACCCTCTTTACGTTGCTCCTTGCCTCTGAGCAGCAGAGCTGTCCAGTAAGCTGTGAGGGTTGGGATATTGTTATGGTGTAAGGTGAAAGTGAGATTATTGCCCAGAAATGACTACAAATCTGGGTGCAGTAGGATCATGGAAAGTCTTATATTTGTTCCATGAGAAAGATCCTCAAAGACTACCCCAGGAGTCCAGGCAGAAACTCGGAAGTAAAGTACAGAGTGACCAGATGACGCTTTCATTTAGAAGATTCTGTTGACAGAGTGTTAAGACTAATTTGGAAAGCTTTGCTATTTTCTGTTAAAGAACAATTAACCGCTTATCATAGTCCTCGTACGAGATGAGTCATTATAGTTATGCTACCCATAGTATCTGGCTCACTAGAAAGTGTTTTAATTTTGGAATTCCCCAGTAAAAATTGAATTTCTTTTTGGAGAACACGTCAGATGGCTTTTTTGACTCTCTAAATAGTAGACCTTTAGCTAATGTGATTTTTTATGGCAATCATATTTACAGCTGAAGCATTTTTGTAAGTATAGGCAGCTTATTTCACCTGAGAAAATGTTTTTGATGAGATACAATGTTCTAATACATGGTGCCAGGATTGAGTCTGTGCCTATAGCTTTCATTGCATTTATATGCAGTGACGTTAGGTTAGGAGGAAGGCAAATGAATTCTCACCATACAAAATTGAACAACCCAGCTTTATAATTGCTTCAAGATAGTCGATAGCCTATTTTGTCTCTGTTCAAAGTACCCAAAGGAAATCTTGCTAAGGCCATTGAAAATATCAGAGTCTGCAGATGGAGATCATAACTATATGGTATTGGCTGTATATTTAATATACAACTAGTGAAAACGATTCAAGGGAGAGAGCCAGGATTACAATTGGATGCTTGATTGGAAGGGCTGATATTTAACAAGAGGCCAATCTATAAAAGACTACTTTACATAGTAAAGAAGTGGCATATTAAAACAGTATTTACCGCCCTGAAAGAATTTTAAATATGCACAGCATGAATGCTGATGGAATCATATAGCCCTTTATACGTCAGTGTGATTTAATATCTCTGAGAACAGTCCCTTTCCCACAACCTATCCCATGGGTTTTACTTTCTTTTAAATCACAACATGCCCAGATTGTTTTCTCAGGACTTCAGTTTATTTATTGGGATGTGTCTATTTCAATTAGAATAGATGTCAATTATTTAGTGTTTGTCATCATATAGAATGGCCATTAGTTAACTGGAAAATGTCATTATTGGTTCTAGGAAAGAAGGGTAGAGTTGTTGATTTTAGGATTAATGAGAAACTTTTGGAAACAAAAGAAGACTAAATATCTAACCAAGACTTTTGATGCTTCACAAGGGCCAATAGTCCACATTGCAGTGCTCTCTGTTATACAGTTTCAAGGCTGTTTTGAAAATACTGATAAAGGGTACAGTCCTCAAAGAAAATCCCTCAAAAACTTAACACAAGATCAAGAAGCATAATGCAAATCCAAACTATCGTGATATATTGTCTCATAGCCATCAAGATGAACATCACCACTATGCCAAAGATAGCAGGGATTGGCAAGCTTATGGGGAAAAAAAGAACTCCATACTGTTGGAATGCAACAGCAATCATGGAACACAGTTCTTAAAGAAATTAAGGAACAGAGCTCCTGTTATGGCTTAATGTAGAATGTTCTCCCAAATTCTCATTGGTTCAAAGGTTACGGGATCATGTGGTGCTACAGAGATCAGTAGACTCATTTATTTGTTAGTTCGGCCACCAAATGTGCCACTAGGAGCCTGGCTAGAGGTCGGTCACTTGCATGACCTTGAAGGGTGCATTCTTGTCCTTTGAACATTCCTTCCCTCTCTTCTTTCTGGTACCCATACCTTGAACAGCTCTGCTACTCCCTGCCTGTCCATGCTGGACCTGCCCTGGAGTCAGCTGACCATGTACTGAAACAATGAATGAAAACGAGTGTCTTACCATTGAAACTTTAGGTGTTGGTTCTTTTGCTTTAGCAACTGGAAAGGGATTAAGACAGTTATCATATGACCTCAGGACCCACTGCAATGGAATGTTCTCTGCCACCTTCAAAAGACACCTGTACTCCTGGATGCAGTCCGTCACTACTCACAATATCCATAAATATTGCTACAACATTTATGCCTGTTGATAGACAAATGAATAAAGAAACTCATAAACATAAATTAAGGGATATTATTTTGCCTTAAAAAGAACAGGAGCTTGTCATTTGCTTTTGTGGATGAATGACAGACATTATGCTAAGTAAAATAACCCAATCCACAAAAAATGAATATTGCATGATCTCAGTTATACAGGAACATAAATAAAAAAATATAAAATATACAACAACAGAGGAAATGCAGTAGTTAGCAAGAATAAGGGGTGAAAGCTGGGGAAAAACTGGGGAGATACAAGTCAGGAGACACAAAGAGTCATAGATAGATGAACAAGTCTCGAGATCAAATGTACAACTCAAGACTATAAAGAAAATAAAAAAGGAAAATTGTGATTTATGCTAAATGAGTGGATTGTAGCTGTGCTTGTCACACAAACAAGAAAATAAGGCCAACTCTGTGGGGTGATAGATATATTAATTTGCTTCACCACAGTAATCATTTTAGTATCCACATACCCTATAACATGCCTCATACACTCAGAACACACAATGCAATTTATGAGAGAGAAACACACAGAGAGGGAAAAACAGAGACAGAGACAGAGAGACAGAGGCAGAGGCAGAGAAAGAGGCACAGAGAGAAAGAGAGAAAGAAAGAAAGAGGATGCTGCGATACAGGCATCATTTCTGCAGCTCCAAAACTGTCTTCTTGATTTCAGAACAGAACGTTCCACACTCAAAATCCCACGGCACATGACACAGTCTTTTATTACATAACAGAATTTGAATAACACGGTTTAAAACATAAATCTTCCTAAGAGAGTTTACATTTTAATTAAAATTTTATTGCAGTAAAAATCACTGGTCGCTGAGCTTTGCCTGGGAGACTGCTGTGGCAGAAGCATCCTGGGCTGGAGGATGCTATCTTGGAGGGAAGAGATGGGAGGAGAGAAGAAATCATATTATGTGCTGTCTCACTCTGCTGTTGCTCATTTTACTTAAGAGCAACAACCACAAAACTCTAAATCCAAGCTAAACATAAAATAGCTTGCTGAGCCTAACTCTTAGAACAGTAGGCAAGTTTATAAAGTAAAACAATCTTTAGTTTTTCCTTCCTTGAGTGATCTCCATTCTTCAGAATCCTCTGTAAAAACACCACTGCTAGAAAATTCAGAGTACACCATGAACACTATTAGAACACACAGCCACGCACGGGTACGCTGTGTCCACTCTTACCTGGCTATGCGTAGATGGTTCTTTCTCTCTTCGCAATTTATCTTTAAGTTGACTTCTTGGGAGTAGATGCAGGGTTCTCTCTGTCCTTTTAGTATGGGAGGAGCTGGGATTTCTCAATCTTGACACTGCATATTTTCAGCTGGGTAGTCTTCAATTTTCAGGATAAGTCATTTAGCAGTGTTCTTGGCCACCACTAAATTCCTAGATGAATTTCATGTCAAGGTGGATGTGGAGTTTATCCTCAGCCAGTACCTGCAAGGGCCATAATGATAATTCGTAACATGCTAGAGTTAACACATGTAAAGTGCATATCACAGCATCAGCACAGAGAAAACATGTAATAGATGTTTGCTGTCTTGCCACATCCCACTTGGCTGCCTCCTTTACTTTCCTTCAGATGTTGGAAAGCAAATGTTTGCTATGTCACTGTTGTCCTCCAGGAGATCCTTAGTCAAGGCAACTGATGGTCAAGATATTGCCACACTCTAAAACAGTTTAAATATATTTTGCACTTTTATGTTAGTATCAGTCTCTCAGACTCATTTGCTGACTTTGGATTGGAGAAGAGGATAGAAAGATTTTCTTTTCCTTTTCCTTTTTTTTTTTTGTACTTTAGGGAAGGGTTCACAGCATGTTCAGGGAAATCTGTCTGATAGTGAACTGCCTGTTTACAGCCTCCCAGCAGCTGGGGTTACAGGTCTGCACCACCACTCCCAGTCTCAATTGCTATTTCAGCATGACCTGGGGGCAGGGCCAGCACAGCAGGCCCAGAGTTCAAATCCCCAGCCCTTGGGCCTGCTTGTAGGTACTTTAATCTGCTGAGCTATTTGGCCAGCTCCTTTGATTTTCAATAAAAATGTAAGTCATATATTCAAAAACTGTGAAGATGTTTACCACAGGACCATTTCAATTTTGGGGTCCCTTCCTGAAGCCAACCAACTTTTACCACACTGTTTGTATATCTGGTTACCTAAGTCTGGTTGATGTCACTTAAGTGCATATTCAAAACAGAGCATACAACACAAATAATCACTAATATATTTCAGTAATTTCTTACCTACCCAGATTTCGAGTCATTACATCTCTTCACAATTTAAGTGATTAACCACAGTCCCTTCTAATTCAACAAAGCATATCTATTCCTCCTTACTGTATGTATTATATATCATCAGTAATTCTACTTTTCAGATGAATGGGTTGGATCTTTGAGAACTCTGTCAATTTAGTGAAGGTCACCTTTCTGTTTAGAGGCAAACCTGGGACTCAGTTTAAGTGTTTCCTCATGCAACAATCTTATGCTCTTTTTACCAACCAATTACCCCTACAATATAACTCTCTCTAATTTTTTTCTGAAATATTTTTGATAGACTTTTATTAACAAAGTGATAAAGATTGAGTTAAGACTTATCTGGTGTAAATGACTAATTGTAGACTTATGATTCTAGATAGAGATCTAATATTACTACTTTTTACTGGTTATAGGAGTTTCATATGCTTATTGGAAAAAATTTTGTAAAATAGGGAAATAAAAAGAAGTCATTTTAAGTTTTATAGAATACCACTCTTGAAAACTACTCATATTTTGATGTGTACCTTTAAAGTTTGTTTTCATAAAATTATCTTAAAACCAATATCATATGGTAGATGTAGCTTTCCCTCCAAAATCATCACCTAATAGAATATACTGTTTTATTAATTCATGGAAATTTTCTTTTTTAATAAAGTATCTATTTTATTGAAGAACCAGTAGCAATGAGACAGTTTCAAATCAAGTTAGTAAGACATATTCAACAATTAATACATTGCACATTGTTTTTATAGTGACTTTTTGTTGCACAAGGTGCATACATGATACTCTATGTACAAATACTATTAGAGCAGATGCCTCTGATCAATGAAGTAAGAGAATGTAACTGTATACTTATGTTTTTTTAAAGCTGGATTATAGTACAGTTTCAGTAATTAGAGCTTTAATGGTTGAAAAATAATTGGTGCAATTGACTGCTGTACTTTATTTAACCAGTATTGCACATGATACAGGAGACAAATTTTGAAGGACAAATACACCAGGGAATACAAGGGCCTCTGTCCTAGCTCAGTATCAGTATTCACTAAGTTGGATTATTTCTCAAGAACAAAAACTGTAGCTGCTTTTCACTCAAAGTTGACTATTTGATTAGGATTTGAACAGAATATCTGGAGAATTTGGATTGAACTGATCTTTTAAAGGAGGAGGGCAGAATAGAAAATAGAGAAAAATAAGGAAGAAAAAGAGTTAACAAGGACTTCATGTATTATGTTGGAGACACATGGAGGATTGTTCTGACAATTACACAGGGCAGTCAACACTTTCCCAGAGCACACTTGCAGGCATAGCTAATGATTATGGCTTTTTGCAATCTTTTTGAGCTAGCACTATAACTAATTAATTATGAAATTATACATTGTGGAATTTAGCATTATTTAATGGATATTATGCAATGCAAAACATAAATCCTTAAGGATATAAAATGGACCCAATAGTTACACAATTCATTTTCCAGTTGATTTGGAACATAAATAATAATACTTCATACTCCTATTTTCACATATACAAAAATAAAGGAATATCTTTAGTTTCTTTCAGTGCCAATGCATTATTTCCTATTTCGTTAAAAAAATTAAGAAATATTTACTAAGTGTCTACTGCATTTCACACACTTTTTTAGTTGTTGCTGATTCAGAGCCAATTTACTGAATAAAAATTACAGTAAAATCTTAGGACCAAGTTCTAGTTCTAAGTTTCTTTCCTTAACATTCCATCTCCAAAGAAGACCTTTGACATGTTCTGCTCACCACTTTATGACTACACTTCTTCAATTGCTGTGGTTATGAGGGGTTTCCTGACCACACCATGTACACAATAGCACTTGGTGAAGAGTGTTAGAGAAACACATAATTCAGTGCAAACCAGTCACCCCACCCCTCGTCTCAGGGCATGGTTTATTGCAAAAGGAAAATGCAAATTATTACTCTATGAATTAATAAAATGTTTGTTCAAAATGAATGATGCTTAGAGATGTTAAGAAGCATAATGCAGTACAGAAAAAAAATATTTGTTGGTTAATTAGACAATATGTTAGACATCTGTATGACTTTTGTGCATAGGACTTCATAATTTAATTTATGTGACAAATACCCAAAAAGTTAAATTAGTGTCCTAATTTCTAAAATTTATTTCACTAAAGTTGTCATTTGTGCAAACACATTTTTGAATACTTAATCTTCATAATAATAGCACTAATAATAAGTTAATAAGTGAACATTTTATATGTTCAAGGAATTGTACTCATTTTTTAAAAAATGTATCAGTTATTTAATTAGGTTCTTAGTAAGAAATTTAGAACACTAATTTATGAGGATAAAATCCATTTGTCAGACTAAAAACAGATCGCAGGTAGCTGAGGAACAGCTTTAATTTTTGCTAAAATCTGTGAGTCCACTGCTTTCTAATCCACCTTGTGCTGCTCTGAAGTCTGGTATCTCTCTCAGTGTCAAAGATCTCACCCTCCTGCTGTCTGGGCTTCCACAGCTTCTTCGTCTTGAAGTAAGCATCAGTGAGGTGTTTGGGGATTTTCACTTGGCTGATGTCAATTTTTGTAGAGGTGGCAATGACAAATGGGTGTTCTTGGTAGAGGAACACAGTTAAGTCTAAGAGGCCCAGTCACAAGTAGCAAGCAACTTTCCAACTGCTTCAGGAAGAGCACTCTCTTGCCTCTGTGATGCCTGGTGAGGATAATCAGGATGGCGCTTGGAGTGAAGCTAGCTCGAAGTGATGCTGTGGCTCAAGGGCTTTCAGGGCACATCTTCAGTAGGGTAGTACCTAGGCATTTTTTGAAGCTTAACCACCTGGCCACCTCCATTCTTGTCCCCACCTACCAGTTTTGTGATAGTAGCAAGAACTTTCTCCTTTTTCTTCTCAAGCTTTGATTTAACAGCTGTGTACTTTCTCTTGTACAAAGCCTTTCTGGAATACATAGTGGATTGGGAGTATCTACCAATTCCTCTAGCCAGGACAGGATTTCGACTGTAGTGGGGCTGCCCCTTCTTGGACTTCTTTGCCTTCACCTCACCCTTTTTACCAGTACCACTGGCAGAAGCCTTCTGGACTTTGGGTTTCTTCTCTGTAGTGTCTGGCTTCTCAGTTTTTTCACCATCTTGCAACATGGGAAAGAATGGAATTGGACTCATTGGTTTACGAACAGATCTTATTTAATACAGCAAATCTGAGATATAGAATCTATTATTCCTTTAATATTACAGAATGATAAAAAAATAAGAATTGTCATATTTAGCATACTTATCAAGTTCATAAAGCTTTGTAGAAATAGCTTGTTTTGAACCAACGCATCCTAATTCCAAAGTTGTGTAATCCATTTTCCAATTATAATTTCTATCAATTGTTCCACAAAATATTATGAAGAAAAGAAAGCATAGAATATAAAATTCTTTAACAACACTTTCCTTCCCTATGAACTGGCATTTATTATCTTGATTTGGTTGTTTTGGAGCACATGGTTTTCCTATCAATTTGAATCAATAATCAATATCTTAATCAAGGTCTTGTTTAAGATATAGAAGCTGAAATTTCTAGAAAAATGTTATCAATGTCTTGTTCCTTAAAATGTAATATTTTTAATGCATGTATTTCTTGGAGTATTAGATGATTCTCTTGAGTGAGACACCAGGCTGGTTTTTGTGTTTTGATCCAGTCAGCCAGTCTGTTCCTGTTAACTGGGGAGAAGAGAGTTATGGCTGAAAGGCATTGTCTTGTCATGGTGTTCATTTACTGTAGTTTACTCATTTAGATTTTAAAAAATAAATTAAACTACTTGCTTTGATTGATGTATTCATTCAGACTTTTGGGGTAGGTTTTTTGGCTAGGCTGACCCAGTAGGATGTCTTTAAGTACTTCTTGACATGTTGGTTTATAAATTTCTTACAAGCTCTTTGTCATGAAATGTCTTCATTTCTTCACCAGTTTTGAAAGGTAGACTTATAGGATAGATTCCATGCACAAGGACTCCCAAAACAAGCACAGGCAGAAATTTGACTCTCAAAGTCTTCAAGCAGGAGCTGACCAGAAAAGGAATAGAAATTTGCCATGTATTTGTAAAGGGGAAAATTGAACACGAAGATGTAAACATCATAACAAGATCAAAGAACAAATCGGGAAATGTAAAGACTGTTCCTGACCTTGCACAGGCAGAGCAAATATTGTCAGTATGGCCATGCAGCCCACACCGACGCGCAGTCTCGGTGCAATCTGAATCACAATGCCAGTACCACCTTCACAGATTTAGAGACAACAATTCTAAAATCTACGTGGAACTAGAGAACATTCAGAGTAGAAAAAGCAAGACTGCACAACTAAAACACACTTGCAAGCACCACAGTCCTCAGAGGACTCACAGCTACATGGTATAGTGAGCTCTACAAGAGCTCTTTGAGACCACAGTGTTAAGTGAAATAAACCAGATGCACAAACGTAATCATGCCTCTGATATGAGAAATCCAAAGAGTAAATAGAGAAGGTAAATAATAGGAAAGAGAGAGAGCATTCCTTTTCAACTGGGAAGGGGAACAAGAGATGAAACAGTGGAAAGGAGGGAGGAAAAAAAGGCATATGTGAATCAAGAAGTATCATAGGAATTTGCCAAATACAAAAAATATAATCACTGTGCTAATAAAGATAAAACAGACAATGAGTACCAAAGATAAAAACAGAAAAAAATATAACATTTTGAGAAACTTTAGTCATTAGTGGTAAATTTCCTTTTAGTGCTCAACTTGCAGTGATAGGGGCTGTAATTAACTCATTTTAAACTGAATTGTTGTTATAAAGATAATAAAAAAGCAGAATATATAAGTGAAGATGTTTGGGAACTATTCATACATACAAAATAAATAACAAGACTCTTATCAGTAATTGCCACATGAAATTTTGATAATGTATTTTGCTTTTTGCATTCTGTGCATTTTGAAAGTATTCCAGTGGACCATTTTTCCTTATAATTTAAAACCAAATTATTACACTTTTTAAAAATGTACCCTTTCAAGCCAATCAAATTCTTAAATGAAATAATATGAACCGTAGGTTGGCAGTTTTTCTTAAAATTGGCAACACTGACTGTGGAACACAAAGTGGGTGGATTGTTCTGGGAAGGCTCTGAAGTTGTTTTCTGCATGTTTCCTATTACTAACAGGCCTAAGTGATCATTTCCTATTTTTTGGTAAAGGAAATAAAGAAAATTCAGTTTTTCATAATATTGTTGTCATGTCTCTGGGGGAAATTTCCTATGCGGAGAGTACAGTTGTCAGAAAATGCTGCCTATGCACATTTTCCTTTCTTTCTTTTTTTTAAATGCCACAAATGGCAACTATTTTATTCTTATACTCTTTGGCATTATATTATTCCATTGTATTTTTATTTTTTAATTTTAAGAAGAATAAAAATTGGTAAATAAAATTAGAAACAAATATTTTCATTGAACATTGAACAAAGCAATAGGAATGCAGCAATGGTGGTACATTACATATTGTCGTTCTCAAATTATTCATTCACATTATCAGAGGCAAGCATGTGAAACTGGTCAAAAAAAACTATAAAAAATGTCAAAGGATAGAGAATAAAATTAAGCATTAAATGTTCCTTTCAATAAATCAGAAGAAATCAGCAGCACAATTATCCAAGCTATCCCGTGTGTACATGTATATGTTTCTTTAATTTTTTTAAAAAAATATATTTGGTTGTTGCAGGGTATCACTGTCCAGGTTGGACTCAGAGTGATCTTCCTGTATTTCAGCCTCTGCAGTGCTGGGATCACAGGCCTATCTTATCACACCTGACTATGGCCCCTCAACCCACTCTGGAGGTGGGAATGGAGCAGCATGGAGTGGCAGGGATTGAAGAACAGCGCCTGTGCCTGGCCTAAGCTTGCCTAAGCAGGTACTGTAGACCACTGAGCTATCTCACCAGATGCATGTGTATTTTTTTCTCCTTATTTCACTTTTTATTTTTCATATTTTTATTTTGTGGCAGAACCAGGGATTGAACTCAGGCACTTATGCTTTCCAGGCAAGCACTTATTCTACTGAGCCATCTCCCGGGCCCCTTTATTTTATTTTAAAGAGCAAAAACAAAAACCAAAGCCAAAACAAATAGCGAAAAACTAAGACAGGAAGAGCGTAACCCACAGCAATACATATAGTACAGAATTTCAAAACAAGAACAAAACATTAACAATGGTTTTTACATTACGTATTTTTGTTGTCAAATCTGTTGCTCAGATTAGCACCTATATGTGTGCAAATACTTAAACATTAAGGCTTGCCTTCAATAAGCCTTCCTTAACTTTTTTCTTTGTCCTTGTCACTTTTTATTTTTTAGTTTATTTTAAGGAGATCATAATAATGATTGATAAGGATTAGAAATGGTACTCATTTAGGAGAACAAGATGAGAGGTAATCAACTGTGATTTTTTTACACATTGCTGTCTTTGATGTAGTTGGTCAGATTACAGACATTAGTACATAGAATTAATCAAAGTGAAAATTTTAATCATTAACTGCTACTTTCAAAAACCTGATAGGAATTAGTAATAAAATCACCTCAGTAATCCTGTTTATGTACTTGTATGATTTTCCCCCTTCCTTTTTCCCCTATCTTTTCTCCTTTCTCTTATTTTCCTTGTTTATTCACTATGCTTAGTTTCTTTCCTTTTTACTATATCTATTGTACTTTTCACATTTTATTTATTTTTCAGGGTCTTACATTAAGGAGACAATACAACATTTACACATGGGGATCTGATTTGTTTCACATGTGAGTATAGGTGCATTCGTTTACCTATAAAAGCCTCAACTTTGTCTTTCTTTATACCTCATTTTAAACTGAATTGTTGTTATACCTCCACTGTATAAAAATACCACATCTTTTTTATCCTATCCTAAGGTGATGAATATTTTGGTTGTTTTCTGGATTTGTTTATGACAAATTATGCTGCTATAAACATGGGTACACATGGATTGCTGTGGTATGATATTTCCAGTTCTTTTGGAAAAATACCCAGAAGACGTTAAATGGGACCTCCATTCTAGTTTTTTGTGGAGTCTCCCCAATGATTTCCACAGTAGTTTTACCATTTTATATTCCCTACAACAGTAGAGAAGGGTTCTTTTTTCCCTGCAGTCTCCCCAGTGTTTGTCATTAGTTGATTTCCTTATGATAACCATTCTTTCTGGGGTGAGATTGTATCTCAATGTTGTTTAAATTTCTCTCTCTCTCTCTCTCTCTCTCTCTCTCTCTCTCTCTCTCTCTCTCTCTCTCACACACACACACACACACACACAGCACCAGGGATTGCACTTAGGACTTTGTACTTCCTGGGCAAGTACTTACGCTACTGAGCTATCTCCCCAGCCCCTGCATTTCTCTTTTGACCAGTGCTTTAGAACATTTTTTCACGTATTTATTTGTTAATTGTATTTCTTCCCGAGAAATGGGTATTAATCTCAGATTCCGTTTTTGGATTGCAATTTTTAATTTTGTGGGCCTGATTTTTTTTCTTTTAGCTCTTTATGTATTCTAGATAAAAATCCTTTGTGTGAGTGTGATTGTTGGTGAAGACTTTTTCTCAATTTGTGAGTTTTCTTTTCACTCTGTTGGTCGTTTCTTTTGACATATATAAACTTCTCAGAAACTTGTGGGACCTTTTTTTTTGGGGGGGGGGCGAACCAGGGATTGAACTCAGGCCCTTGCACTTGCCAGGGAAGCGCTTATTCCCCTGAGCCATCTCCCCAGCCCTAAACTTCTCAATAAGATGAGATCCCAGGTGTTCATTCTTTAGAATATTTCCTGTGCAGTTTGATTTTTGTTCATTAATTCTCTTCCTATCCTTGTCTTCAAGATACTTTCTTTTCAGTAGATTCCATGTTTCTATTTTAGTATTCATATCTTTAATCCATTTTTACTTTGGTTTAGTGCATGGTAATAGAGCTCTATTTTTAGTTTTTTTTTTTTTTGCATGTGGAGAGCCAGTTTTTCCAGCAACATTTGTTAAAGATACTTTCTTCAGTGAACGTGTCTAGCCCCTTTGTCCAAGATAGGATGGCTGAGGGTGTTTGTAGTTGTATCTGCATCTTCTAATCTGTTTCATTATCTGCAAGTCTTTTTTTTTTTTTTGCCAGTACCATGCTGATTTTATCACAGTAGATTTGTAGTATAATTTCAAGTCTCAGATTGTAATGCTTCCTGTATTCTCTTTGTTGGCCAGAGCTGCCTTTGCTATTCTATGTCTTTCATGGTTCCAAATAAATGTTAGAAATATTTTCTCTAAATCTGTGAGGTATGTTGGTGGTAGGTATTGAGTTACATTTATGTAACAATTTTGGAAGTAAGGCCATTTTGATCATGCTGTGTATTCCTACCCAGAAGCAAGGAATATCTTTCCATTTTTTGAAATCCTCTTCCATCTCTTTTGTCAGAGTATTGTAACTTTCATTTTATAGATCTTTTACTTTTTTTGTTACACTAATTCCTAAGTATCTTTCTCTTTTTTTGTGGGTGCCATTATGCACGGTATAATTTCTCTAATTTATCTCTCAGTGAGTTTTTTTTAATTTATGTAGAGTAATGCTATTGATTATTGGGTGGTGACTTTGTATCGTATTCTCTGAATTTGGTTATTAATTCTAGGAGCTTCTTGTTGGAGTTTGTGTGTGCGTGTGTGTGTTCTATGTAAAATACATGTTGTCTGCAAACAATGATAGCTTAAATTCTTCCTTACTTATTATTATTTGTTTTATTTTTCTCTCATCTGCAATGGGTCTGGTTAATATTGCTAATATTTCCAGAACTTTATTGACTAGGAGTTGTGATAACAGGCACCCTTGTTGTATTCTTGATTTTACAGTGCAAGCTTTCAGTTTTTCTCCATTTAAGATGATATTGGTTGTTGGTTTGTCATAGATGGGTTTTATTAGATTGAGTTATAGACCTTCTATTCCAATTTTCAGGAGGGCTTTCATCATGAATGAGTTTTGAACTGTGTCAAAAGTTTTTGCTGAATCTGTTAAGATTAGTATGTAGTTTTGTTTTTATCTCTATTAATATAGTGTATTAAATTGATAGATTTGAGTATGTTGGACCTTCCTTGAATCGCTGGGTTGAATCTTGGTTGTGGTGTATAATCTTCCTGATGATTTGCTGCATTGTATTTGTTAGTATTTTATTGTGTTCATAAGGAAAATGGGTCTATAATTATCTTTTATGGTTGAGTCTTTCTCCAGTTTTTGTATCAGTATAATCCTTTCCTCCAGGAGCCACAGAAATAGCTCAGTAGAATAAGCACTTGCCTAGCAAGCACAGGGTCCTGAGTGCAATCGCTGGCACTGGAAAAAAATCCTTTCCTCCAGGAATGAGTTTTGAAGTATTTCTCTTTTTTCAATTTCATTGAAGAGTTTCAGGAGTATTGGGATTAAATCTCTAAATTTCTTGTAGAATTCTTCTGTGAATACAGCAGGACCTGGGTTTTTGTTCTTTGGTAAGTTTCTCTTTTATTACATCTTCAATTTCATTGGCTGATACTGGGTTATTCAAGTTTTTGTATCATCTTGATTCAGTTTTGGTAATTTGTACCTATCTAGGATCTGTCCATTTCTTCTGTGATTTCAACTCTGTGACAGTAAGGATTTTCAAAGCAGCTCTTGATCTTCTGTAGTTCCACAGAATCTATAGTAATTTCACCCTTTTCATTCCTTTTTGTTAGAATTTCAACTTTTTCTTTCTTTCTTTTTTTTTTGATGAGGCTAGCTAGCAGTTTATCAGTTTTATTTGATCTTTTTGTGAAGCAGCTCTGTGATTCATTAATGCTTTGTACTATTTTCTATGTCTCTATTGCATTAATTTCTGCTCTAATTGTTATAAGTTCCTTATGTCTTTGTGTTTGGAACTTGACTTTTTAAAAATTTTTCTAGAAGCTTGAGGTGCAGTGTTAGTGTACTTATTTTTTGCCATTTTGTTTTCATGATGTGTGAGTTCACTGCTATGTATTTCCCATTAGAACTATTTTCATTGCATCCCACAAATTCCAGTAAGTTGTTGGAGTTTTTGTTAGCCTGTTGATATTGTTTAATTTCTTGCTGAATTTCATCTGTAACCCATTGGTTGCTCAGCTGGGTGTTATTTAATTTCCATATGTTTATGAGATTCTGTGGTTTCTTTTGTCATTAATTTCTAGTGTCATTGCACTGTGGTCAGAAAATATGCATGGGATATTTTCTGTTTTCTTGTATTTACTTAAGCATGATCTATGGACTAGTATTGTTTTATTTATAGAACGTTGCATGTACAGCTGAACAGAATGTATATTCAGATGTTTTTTGGTGGAACACTCTGTAAGTGTCCACTAATTTGAATTGTTCAAAGGTTGGTTCAGTTCTGCTAATTCTTTGTTCATTTTTTAGCTACTTGGCTTATCTTTTTGATATAATAATGTGTTATGTTTCCCTATTAAGATTGTGTTATTGATTATTAGATTTTTTATGTTATTTAAAGTTTGTCTTGTATAGTTGGGTGCTTCCATATTTAGCGCATATTTATGTCTGTTATTTCTTCCTCTTGAAATTTTGCATAGCGAGTGTGTACTGGTTTTATTTCATTTGATCATTTTTTGTTTGAAGCTGAGATTGTCTGCAAACAGGATAACTACCTTTGCTTTTATCGTTCTTTCATTCTTTTTTTTTTTTTTTGAGCTTTTGGAGCATGCAGTTTTATTTTCTATCCTTTGACATTCAGCCTATGAATTTCTGTTTGGGATAAATATGTTTCTTATACAAAGAATTTTGTTTCTCAATCCACTCTGTCAGTCTATTTCTTTTAATTAATGAGTTGAGTCTATTTATATTGGTTGTATTGATCTATGTTCGATTATGTTTGTCATGCTATTTTCCTGTTGTTGGTTCCCTACTTTTTATCCTATGTTTAATTGTTTGCCCTGGTTGGTGGATTCTTTCTGTTGTTGTTCTTGGAGTTGTAATCATTTTAGCCCTTCTAAAATGTCTTTTAACTACTGATATTGCCAGTCCTATGGATAACCCATTACTATTATGGACTACTGAACTATATTGGATTATTGTGCTGAATTCATGCATGCATAATATTTAAATGGCAATGGAATACCCATCTCTGACAAAACTAGACAAACAAGGGATATAAATGAAGGACCACTTTGTATCAGTATGTACAAAATTGTTAGGATAGATATACAGCTACTTTCTCTTAATTCAATGAGAAGAAAGATTTGACTAATAGTGTTTGGACAGGATATCATGTCTGCATCTTGTACTATGAATAACCAATACGAAGATAAGAATATGCAATGTATTAATTATTGAAACTGTCCTACTAATTGGCTTTGAAATTGTGTCATTGCTATTTGTTTCTCAATAAAATTAATTAAAAAATAAAATGTCTTTTAGTATTCTGTGTAGTCTCATTTGGGTTGTCATGAATTTCTTTAGTTGGTCTTTGTCAGAGGAGTATTTTACTTTTCCACTAAATGTGAAAGAAAGTTTTTCAGTGTATATGATTTTGATTTGCAATTTGTTTCCTTGTAGGATTTAAACTTTATTTCCTGATCTTCTTAGCTTGATGGATTGCATTGAGAATTCTGCTGTTATTCTGATGAAGTTTTCCTTAAATGTGATCTGTTTTTTCTCTCTATTGGCTATTAGTATATTGCTCTGTGCTGAATTTCTGGGATCTTGATTACTAAATGTCTGGGTGTAGATTGATTTGGGTTGATACTATTCGTAGTTCTGCATGCCTTGGTTATGTGAATTTCAGATTATTTCCCCATATTTGGAAAGTTTTCTGCTATTACTTCTGTCCATATTCTTTTTACATAGTTCGTGTTGGCTCCTTCTTATGTTTTGTTCATCTTTTAACTGTCTAGTAGCTGTTGAACTGTTATTCCCTGGATAGATCTTGTTTTAAAGAATTTTTCCTTTCCTGCTTAATAGCTGCAATGTCTTCAAGGTCTGAAAAACTATCATCACATTCTCTCAAATGGTTTTACCAATTTTTAATGGAATTTTTAATTTCCCGTGTGGCACTCCTTTTTCTTTCCTATATTGTTCTTTCAAGATTTCCATTATTTTTCTATTTCCTTCTTTTTTAAATCAATGTCTTGTTTAGAAATGCTGAGTAAATCCTTCTTTATAGTTATCATTTTTTTAACTTGGGAGAATATTTTATGTCTGATTTTCTCTATTTCCTTCTGCAATTGTTTCTTTAGTTCAACTGCTATCATTTCATAGATTTCAGGTATGTGACTTCCAGTTTCTTCTATGCTGGTGTTGCCTGGCTTTGTTCTTTTTTCCAGGCTTTGCCTGAGATTGGATTTTTCTCCTTCATTTTTTCACTTTCTATTTCAGAAGGAACTCTTTATTCTGATTTTGATAATACTTTTTTGTGAATGTTTCCAGTAAGCACCTGTATTACAGCAATGAAAGCCTCTCTGCAAAGAGTCTGTTCTTTAGGTTTTGTTTCTGTGTCAGAGATTCTTGTTTTGTGTGTTTTGAAGGTTTTGCTTTCTCTATTGATTGAGGGAGGGACACAGGTTTCTGTTTGGCCCTGTCCTCTATTTGTTAATATAGGGGCTTTGGTGATGTTATTACCCAAGTGCCTCCCAATATTCTTACCCAAGGGAGAACACGTGGTTAAAGCAGATATGGCATCTTTGTTACAGTAGTACAATTAGCCATACCATTAACAACAAGTGAAATTTATAAATTTATGAACTTTGGTAACTAACGATTTTACATTTTAGGCCACAGGAGCAAACACTATAGCTATATAACAAAGCAGATGACAAATGGAGAATAAATATATAAATTAGATCCCTTGAATTTTGTCTGGGCACTTCCCCTTCTTGTCCTGTGGTCTTCTAGCCGTACTAGTTCACCTAAGTTGTATATCGCCACGTCAATGACACGAGGATCCTCCTCACTGATCTTGACTGCAAAATCTGGGCCCCAGTGGCCCTGGCCATACACCTCCGCTTACTGCGTTCAGCCACAGGCTTCAGTTCTTCCCCCAGGTTCGTGCTGCTGAGCTCCACAGGCTGGGCCTCGTCACAGGCCTCTATTTCTCCGTATCTTTGAACTCCACAAGCTGGGGCTGGCTGCAAGACTCTGCTCCTCTGTACTGTAACCTCTCCCCACCAGGTCCCACTGTGAGCCTCTCCTTTGTTATTTATTTCTTTCTTATTTTCTGCTTGCCCTCTTCCTAATTGTTTCTTCCCTCTGAACAGATTCTTTTGCTTTCATAGTATCTACTTTACCTTTCATATTTTATTTATACTTTCAGATTTTTATACTAATGGGAAACAACAATGTTGCTCTACACGGTTCTGATTTATTTCACTTATGAGTATGGTCTCCAGTTTCATCCATTTACCTATGCAAGCATTGAGTTTAACTTTATAGTTAAGTAATATTCCATTGTACAAAAATATCACATCTTTTCTTATCCATTCCTCAGCTGATGGGCATTTGGGTTACTTCCAAGATTTAGCAATGGCAAAGTGTGCTGCACTAAATATAGGTGTACATACATTGCTGTTGTATAATATTTTTAATTTTTCTGGACAGATACCCAGAAAAGAAATAGTTGGGGGAATGGGACTTGTAACCGTAGTCTTCTGAGCTATCTCCACACTGATCTCCATAGTGTTTGTACCTGTCTGCACTCCCACCAACAGTGGAAAAAGGTTCCTTTTTCTTATGGGGCACTCCAGCATTTGGTAGTACTTAACTTCTTGATGATAGCCTTCTTTCTGGAATGGGATGGAATCTCATTGTTGTTTTAATTTGTATCTATCAAATGACTAACGATGCTGAACATACTTTCATATTTTATTTATGATTTGTAATTCTTCATCTGAGAAGTGCATATTCATCTCAGATGCTCATTTTTAGATTGTGAGTTTGAATTTTTGGGGCCTGATTTTTAAAAATTCTTTATATGTTCGAAATGGAAGTCCTTTGTCTGAGGGACAGTTGGCTAAATTTTTTTCTCTATTTATGGGTTTTCTTTTTACTCTGTTGTGATTTCCTTTGACACGTAGAAACTTTTCACCAAGATGAAATCCTAGTTGTTGATTCTTTGAAGTATTACCTGTACAGTTTTATATTTATCCATGAAGGCCTTACCTACCTGTCTCTGAGATTTCTCATCCAGTGCACTTAAAGTTTCCATTTTAATATTTAGATTTTTGATTTGTATTCATTCTTTTTTCTGTTGTCTCTTCCCTGTTGCTTTGCCTCTTTTATTTTCCTTTTGCAAATTTGCTTTTATTTGTTGTGATGTTGTTAATTTTAATTTTGTTACTATAAGAACTCTTATCCTGGGACTCTTGTTTAAATAGATATTTAAGTGTCCAATACATTATTACAGAGTATAAGTATAAAATTTTACAGCAGATCTCCAGAATGTTCTCTATTAATCTTGTTTGACTAAAATATGATGCCCATTGATTAATAACTTGTCATTTCTCTAGTCCACATTCACTAATAACTCTAGTCCACTTTCATCAGTGAATTTGACTATTTATATTTTTCACGTATGTGAAATTATACAGTATGTGTCTTTCTTGGACTGGCTGTTTCATTGAGCATAACGACCTCAAGGTTCATCTATGTTGTCAAGTATTACTGAATTTCATTTTTATAAGGCAAGTTGGTATTTATGTATAGATTCCATATTTTCTATATCCATTCACTTTTTTTGTCTTTTATTTTTGGCAGAACTGGGGATTGAACTCAGGCCCTTCCACTTGTCAAGGAAGTACTTATTCCACTGAGCCATGTCCTTGGCCCCTCCATTTACCTTTGATGTTTAAATTGTTATCACATATTGACTATTTAAAAAAGTATTTGAGGGGATTTCTCATTGTGAAAGCCCTGAGTTTAATCCCAGAAAAATATATTCACTCAAAAAGAATAATGCTCATTTAACATGAAAACACTTGTATCTTTCTGAGATTCTGATTTTAGTTTTTTTTTTGGTGGTACCAAGGATTGAATTCAGGATCTTGCACTTGCCAGGCAGGTGCTTATGCCTCTGATCTATATCTCCACCCCTATAATTTCAATTATTTTAAATAAATATCCAGACATGATGTCACCATATCAAATGTTAGTTCAGTTTTTAAGCTTTGAGAAACATTCATTGTTTTCCATATAGATACATTATTTTACAATGCAGGTAACAATACAATAATTTAAATTTCTCTAAAGTTCTAGTCTTATCCTTCAAGTTTTTGGTGCTAAGTATTCTTTGATATCTTTCCAGTAATTTTCCTTCCACTGAATTTATGCACATGTATTGTCCATTCGTTTCAACACAGAACCCTGATGATATACATAGTGGTATTTATCTTACATTATAACCGTTGGAAAAAGTCTTTAATTCACTCAATAAATATATGAATAACAAATTTCAGAATCCAGCTAAAATTAAAAATAATAGCCAAGTCCTGTAACATGTCACCCCAGCTAGAAGAACCTAAAAAAATGCCAATGGCCCAATATATCCATTTGAAGTTTTTAAAATGTTTTAATGTTATAAACATATTTTAGATTGAGCATGAATTGAGAATTTATTCTAATATTCTCAAAGGTGTATGGACTAAGTTGGATAAAATGTCATTTTTCAAATTAAGTAGAAAATTGCAGCATGTGGAATCCTGTTTTTTATACTCCTGTATTTTTATAACAGATTAACATTTTAGACATAGAATTTTATTTCCTTATTTTCCATCTTTTTCTTTTTTCACTGGGGACTCTTACTTTGGCTTTTCTTTAAGCCTTTTTGTAGAGATGAATATTTACTCTTTGACATTTTAAGCTACTCTCAGTGTTTTAAAGATAGTCTGTTAATTCTCTTATTTCTTTATAATAAAAGTTTTTCTGAAAAAATTCTTTCTGAAGTGGTTAAACTCATAATAACTTGAATGACAGCAAAGCCAAATGAAAGAACAGAATAATCAGCCTGATCCTAGAGTTTTATATAATGATACTCCTTAAAGCAGTTTTAACTCAAATACTTTCTCACAGGGCACAGAAAACAAAACAGCTTTTTGAACAAGACAGTGCTATAATTTCTTTCAGTTATGTCTTGTAGAGGTATTTTTTCCTCTCTGGATTTATTTGCCTAGTTAATACTTTAACCAGAGTAACATATTTCACTTGCAAATATATTTCATGAAAACATACAAACAGCTTCACTGGAACAATATATAGGCTCCCTAATAAGCGGTGCTGGAGAAACTGGCTATCTACATGCTGAAAACTAGACCCTTGTCTATCATCATGCAATAAATTAAATTCAGAATTATCAAAGATTTAAATATTAAAACAGACACATTAAATCTACTGGGAAAAAAGTAGATAGAAATCTCGAAGATACAGGCTGTAGGTAGAGAGCTCATGAAAAAAAAGTGGACTACATGGGAAATATTTCAAAGACTCAACAACTGGAATAACATCTTATTGACAGCTTTTTCACAGCCAAAGGAATCACCAAAAAAATGAAAAGACAAGCCAGGAAAAAATAGTTAATTGTCACTCAAACAAAGGACTTCTATCTAAACATATAAAAAACTGAAAAAGAAATCAGAACCCTCAAATTAAACCACCCAGTTAAGGGGCCGGTATATGGCTCGGTGGAATAAGCACTTCTCTGGCAAGCAGAAGGGCCTGAGTTCAATCCCTGATTCTTCCAATAAATAAAAAAACAAATAAATAAAAATAAAATACCCAATTTAAAAAAAAAATGATGGGCTGGGGATATACTCAGTGGCATAGTGCCTACCTGGCACATATAAAGGTTCTGAGTTCTATTCCTAGTACAATAACTAACTAACTACACAAATAAATGACACCTGAAATGAAGTTGAATTTCTCAGATGAAAAACTGTAAACGGCAAATAAATTCATGAAAAAGTATTCAACATCACTGGTCGTTCAAGAGATGTAAATTAAAGCAACACCAAGATTCCATCTCACCCCAGGAAGAATGACTATGAACAAGAAGTCAAGCAAGAGCAAATGCTGAAGTAGCTATAAGGAAAATGCAATGCTTCTCCAATGCTGGAGGAGTATAGACTGGCAAACCCACTGTGAACTAACAAGAATATCCCTCAAAAAACGAGGATAAGAGGTCCCATTCTACCCAACTATTTCTCTTCCAGGTGTCTTTCCAGAAGAATTAACAGTACTACACCCCAGAAATATACATGCCACATGTTTATAGCAGCACAATTTGGAAATAATGTAAATGTGTGTCAACCTATGAATGGATTAAAAAAATGTGATATTTTTATATAATGGAGTACTACTCAACCTAAAATAAGGATGAGGTGTCAGGATGGTCGAGTGATCTAAGGTGCCAGACTCAAGCTCTGCTTCCTAAAATAAGGATCAACTGAAGAATTTTATAAGTCAGTGGATACAACTTGAGACCATACTCATAAGTGAGATAGATCAAATTTAACAGGGGCAAACATTATATTGTCTCCTTGGTATGAGAAACTGAAATAGCAAGTTCTAAAATACACAACAGAGGGCCTGGTGAGATAGCTTAGCAGGCTAAAGTGCCTGTTTAGACAAGCTTAGGCAGCACAGGGACCTTGGTTCAATTTTTGGCTCCATATACTGCATCAGCCCCACCCTCCCACCCCCTGGGTAGGTTGAGCGGGCCAAAAATAAATAAATTCATTTATTTATTCATTCATTAATAAATAATGTAATAGATATTATGAAATAGGGAAAAAAGAGAAAGAAAAAAGGAACTCAGGTGAAAGAGGAAAGGATATTTAGGAAAATGAAAAAAAATGTCAGTTACACTATGAGGGTCCCTTCATTCATTAAAAGGGGGGCTGGAGGTAATATCAATTGGAGAAATTCTAGTGCCCACTTCTTGTACTATGAATAACTGCTTTAAAGATAACAGCATGTAATGGATGTACTAATTATTGTTATTCTCCTATTATTTTGTTATGAAATTTTACTTTGCTATTTGTCCACAAAATAAAAGTAAAAAGACTTTCAAATCAACACAAACAAACCCACTATTCTCTCAAACTCAGTGGTGGGAGAGGACCCTGTAGGTCAGATAAGTAGCAGGAGATGCTCACATTTGCTGATCCCTCTTCTGGACATGCGCGCACCTCCTGCTCTCCTCCCTTCCACCAACCTCCCTTGAAATAAACCTGAAGGAGCAGCTGCCAGGCTTCCAGAAACCAAGGTTGCAGCAGGACGATGACACAGCGTTTTCAGGACTCCGGGGAAATGAAGAATCTGCTCTTCCTTTTGGTTCTATTAATGTATTTTTTGCAATCCGTAATAAATGCCTTCATCCTGACGCACTGGTCCATAGAGTAATCACATCTTTACTCCCACCCACACGATTCTCCACCCCCTTCTCAGATCTCCTGGTCACCATCATGAAGTCTGTGTCTTGCCATCTATTTTTTATTTGGCTTTTAAAATTCATTATACTTTGGGAGTCACATATAAAATACAATATTTGGCCAGCATGGTGGTGCACACATGTAATTCTAGCAGTGGAGAGGATCTCTATGAGTTTGAGGCCAACCGAGGTTACACAGTGAGTTCAAGATCAGCCTGAATTATAAAGACAGATCTTGTAGAAAATAAATAAATAAATAGCATACATACATACAAAAATGTGGAATTTATATTTCTGTGTTATTTCACTTAGCGTTAATAATTCAAAGTACATCCATTTCCTCACAATGGATTAAAATTTATCCCTCTTGATGGCAGAAAAGCACTCCATTCCTTTCTTTATCTGTTCAGCTCATGTGAGTTTCATTGCTACAAATGTGAATGTGCACCCTTCTGTGTAATATGATGGCCTTAACTCTTTGGGAAGACACCCAGAAGTGCACACAGGACTAATGGATGCGGTAGTAGCTAAGTGAGTATACAGGGGTCAGTGAGATGAATTAAGGGGTGAAAAATCAGAAAAACAAACTGCATTTTTTGCATTGTTTTCAGTTCTATAGCTAATTTACAGGCATTGTGACATTATTGGAAGGTGGAAAATGATAGCAAAAACAATTATTAGTATTAATATCATGATGCTTATTTTTCTAATCAGAGGCATCTGTCAGCACAGTCAGGCTGATGGGACACTAGAGATGAGCTAGACATTTCAAATTATTTACTGGATATACAGGTTTAAAGACTGTGGCTTTTTCCACTCAAAATTTTACCATCGGCTTTGTTTCACTCCATTAAAGCTTTCAAAAATATCATTTGAATGGCTCATTTGATCTTTCTACATGAGTCCTCCTTGGTTTCTCTCACTCCTGGGGTTGTCTAGGCATCTTTTGTTCATGCCTCCAAACCAAACTTGCCTTTTTAGCACTCCCTTGGAATTGATGATAGGGGTTGCATGTGTAATTGCCACCATCTGCGGGAATCGACAGTGACACATGCCCCCGTGTGGGAAGCTCAAACCTGCCTCATCACTGGGCATGCAGGTGTGGCTTGCTCTGCCTTTCAGAATCCCTTCTGTGAGGGCTCAGTGAGCGCTCCTGACTAATCTGTTACTGACGTTCTATTAAACATAAACAAGAATCAACAGATTCTTTGGCTGGATGGGCTTTGAACTTCATTTGACTTCTTTCATTGGGCAACACCCAAATACCTCACCTTGTGAGTTATTGATTTAGCCAGCTGTCATTGTTTCAAACATACCCCTTAATCAGAGTAAGAGGTATGGTTAGGATACCATGTGCCAGGTATCTGACATGCTTATTTTCTTGTTGAAATCCTTAATTTAACAGCAGCTTCTCTGCAAATCCTTGCACTGCACTTAGTGTTATTGGATATGCACTACCTGAAATTATCATTATTGTCCCAATAATCATTACTAGTGTTGCAGTTATACACCATTGTTTCTTATGTAGTAGCCATATGTTTAGTTATTATTCTTAATCATACTAATATCTTATTAAAATTTCAAAATAATACCCTCAGTAAGTGTTACTTACTTTATTATTTTTAAGAATTAAAAACAAAAACTCGGGCAGTGGAGTTCCAGGCCATGGGTTGAACCATATTTATGGATAACTCAGTGTGTGATTTCAAAAGAGAAGAGAGGAAGGAAGTGTGTGGGGTGTTTGTGTGTGTGTGTGATAGAAGCAAAAAGAAAGTAGTAAGGAGGACACAGCAAATCAGAGATGAAAAAGAGAAAGGCAAGAATATCTTCACATTAGGGAAATATCAGACAGTTCGGGGCCTTTGTCTTCTCTCAGGAGCACCAGACAACAGACCAGTGGTTTTCACACTGAAAATATTGAGTTTTAAGAAAGGAACAATGTGGCTCATGTGCTATCATGGATTCTACTCTCCCCAGAAGCTTCACTGTATCCTGGTCACTTTGTTTCCTGTTCCACACTCAGGATTTTCATGCTCTTCCTTTCCAACTTCATTTGACCCTCCTAGGATTAAAGCAAAGGCCAGAGTAATGTTTCTAGGCTTAGATTAATGGTTCTATGGCTAGTTGGCCAACCACAGTTATGTGAAATGCAATTATCATTGTTGTCATTCATAGATAAGAAGAATGTGAGGATTTTTCCCTCATAAATGAATGCACACTACGTGGGATAGTTGTGGTAGAAGTGGGCTCCTTATGAAAAGAATAAGTTGGGCCCTTTCTCCCTGTGTTTCATTAAGTCTTCTATTTCACTGAAGAATGGTATACTACAAAGGCCCTTTCCAGTCTGGGCTCCTAAACTGCCCAGACTCTGGGATCAAAAAATGCCTTCCCCTAAAAATCTGATGTGATGTTTTACAAAATATCCAGTCAATGGTGCTTTTTGTAACAGGAAAAAAAAAAAGTTAAAGAAGGTATCGCTAACATATGGTCATAGGCTATTATTTATTTACATTCTTCTTTTCTTTTTTCCTCTCCCACTTTAATTCTGACACTAAATATAGTACAGGAAACATGCAAAAGTTTAAATAACATTTTCTTTTTCTTTTCCTTTTTTTTTTTCTTTTTCTTTTTTTGTGGAACCAGGGATTGAACTCAGGCCATTGTGCTTGCCAGAGAAGCACTTATTCCACTGAGCCATCTCCCTGGCCCTGTTTTCTTAGCAAACAGATTATAAAAGTCCCTCCCTAATGTTGCATCCCAGCATCTGCTTCCCTCCTCTTGAGTGCAGGTCTGCAGGCATGCTCATTCTCAAGACTCCCCCTTTCAGCTCATCTATTATAAAGGTAATATATAATCAGGAGAGATAGATAGAGCAGTATTGAAGGTCAGAATGAGGACAGTCACTTACTGCCCCACCATACAGAGACAATAATGCATCCTTTGTTGGAGATCTTTTCATTGTCCTGACATGTGAATGACAGGACACAGAATGGAAATAGTGGATCCAAACATGTTTATGAGAACTCTTTGCAGATATTGCCTTACTGGACTCTTAATATTGTCATGGAAAAATCTGAGTTCAGTCTAATTATATGTAACCTGTTTATTTTGGTGAGAAGATTGTCTGGTTTCTTTGTGACAGGCCCTTCTCTGTGCTTATTCTTCCACCAAACATTCTGCTCCTTTGAAACCCAGGAACTTTGCCCATGCTTTCTATGGCGGCTAGAACCATCAGAGGCTCATGCTGGGAAATAAATCATGATTGTTCTGCACACCTTTCTGTTAGTCTTGATTTGTGTCTACTTGTTCTTCGATGAGTCTAGGATATTATTCATAGCATGAAATGCTACTAGGAACACTTATGTTTGTGGCTTCACTTTGATCAAATTCTTAAATAACATTTAGCCACTTTTCAGATATGGTATTATCCTTTCTTCCTCTTAAAGTAATATGATTGATGGGATGAACTTCTTTTTTCAGCTCAGTGATGTTTGTGGTTTTGTTTGAGAGTGTTTCATGCTGGATACTGGGAGCGGCCTCCTAGGGCAGCCACCCAACACTGGGGCTTCAACTTTACAACCTCCCAGACACAAATTCGAAAATCCTGAGTGAGTTTGAAATACGTTGTTTTCTATTCAAACCTCCAAATCAAAATACAGCCCACTTAACACATTGATTATACTTTTGCATGATTATAAGCAGAACGTCCTGCTAAACTGTTTCAAAAATTCCACAGAAAGTGTCATAAAATATATGTTCTTTGAAACAACTAAATCTTTGGTAATGTACTACACAGTAATAAAAAATGGGCAGCATTGGGCCATAGCCTTCCCTCTTTTTCTACCATTGATTGATGGTGGTAGAAGTGATGTGACCCTTGTACTATACTGTATTGCATCTCTAGGTGTTTCTTCTACTGGCGATTTCAATAATATCTATCTGTACATAATTTCTTTTGCACATTTAACTAATACCATAAATTAGAACCAACATAGATCTTTTCAAATTATATGTACCTGGGACCTAGTTAAGGTGTACAGATTCCAATCTAAGAAACTAGAAGTGATATATGACCATATAGGTTTGAAAGGAAACACAAATGATTCTAGTAAGCATTTTGCCCAAGAAAGTCTGGTCCAAATCTCATCCTTTCTGGAACACTACACTTTCCTGAAAAAACAATGTTCTCTACAATTCCACTTCTGCTTCTCTACCCTATTTCCTTCCTCTGCTTTAGTAGTCACTATATTTCATAGTTTTATAGCCACCTGTATATTGATGACAGCTGCATCTATATCTTCACTCTGTTTCATATATAGATAGGTAGCTGACGATATATTAAGAAAATCAAATGTATTTTACCCGCCTTTGTCTACTGAGTGGACTGAGGTCTAACCCATCCTCCTTACTCCCCAGTGTGGTATCCTGCTCTCTCCTCTTGCCAAGTGAATTGTATCTTCCACTTCTAGACAGCACAGACAGAAAACTGGGAAAATTGAAATTATCTTAAGCTTTAAATCCTTAAAATGTCTACTTAGGATTTACAGAACAATTCTGTGTTCCTTAGCCTCCCTGGGCCTTCTCTAGTTTACACCTATAGCTTAAATCCATGCCCTGATCATCCCGTAGTGGATGTGCTTAGGCTGCTCAGCATCTCGGTGTAAATCACATTTACCATTTTTCTTTATTCATTTTACTCTGACTATAAAAGCCTTCTCCATTTTTATCATCCTAAATCTCACCTGTTCTGTATATCTTCTCCTCTCATTTTCGGAGTTCTAAGGTATAGTCAAGAGGCTCTCTCGTGCTGTTGCAATGTTTCATGTATTCATCTTTCACTGGTTCTTATCACACTGAATTCACTTGTTTATATCACTGCCTTCTCCTATTATATAATAAATTCATTGAAAACAGTGACCATATCTATTTCTTTCTGATTCTATCCTGTCTTTTTTTTTTTTTTTCACTGTGCCAATACCATAAAATGTGCTTGCTGTATTAAAGTTGTGGAAATCAGTCCTTAAACTGACTTGCAACAGGTACAAATGTAGTGGAATTTGAGGAACATTTAACTTTCATACTTTGAAACTTATGATATGACTTAGACTGGGGCAGAAGAAATGAAGCTGTGATAAATCTTGTTAATCAGCTCATCCTCGATGCCCAGATGCACAACTTTGTTGGGACTACTTTAGATGTTGGTCTGGGGTGTAGTGAGACTGTCTAGGAACACTTGATCGAAGGAGTTAGTTATTTTTTTTCTATATTCTTTTTCATTGTTAAGCCCCACTTTTTAAAGTTTCTTCAGTTATTTGAGTTCTACTTTTCATGTACATCTTTTATTGCTAAAATATAAATCAATGCAATGAGACTGAGGCAAGGGTGGTGGTATATGTGGTGCGTGGATAGAGATGGAAGAAGGAAAAAGAAAAAAAAAACACAAAGGTGTTGGTCCAATATTAAATCCTCAGAAACAATTCTATACGTCCAAAGTTTTCTTGCTCTCTGTTCTGTGTCCGAACTGTCTGTTGGAGGCAAATGTACAAGAAGCAAGACTGGGGCTCGGTGTCACTGGGGTTACAATTGCATAGCAAAAGCTCTCTTAACAGCTGTCAAATGGAGCAACCCAAGGCCTGAAATGGCTCTTTCCCTCTATCTTTAGAGTACATTACATTTTCACATAGTTAGAGGGTATCTAGTGTGTTTTTCTTTGATGTTTTAATAGCTTGTAGAAGACTATTCTACACAAATAAAGAAAGCCAGCACCATTAATACTGTGTGCTTACTGTGGTTATTTTCTAATCCTAAAATATAGCTATGGTTCAGGCTGTAGGCATTTTATAGCTAAAACTTGGGTTCATCTCTGGGATGAAAGTCACTACTGATGAGTTCTGAAAAAGGGAGAATCCCATCTTCCATTTTACTATTCAAGGGATAAAATTTACACCATGGGATGACTCTGAAAGCAAAGAAAAGCAATGTGGCATAGCCAAACAAAATAGGCTCTGTATCTTATTTCTGAAACACTTTGAAATCTGGCTTTGAAAATCGGTGTATGCGGGAAAGTGCCATGTGCTTTTGACTGGGGAGATGCACTTAGCATACGATGTGTACTGCATGAAGGTGGGTGTGTCTGATGAAGTCAGATGTCCTATAATAGCCAGATGTACATCTTCGGGGTCAAAGATTTGAAAGCAAGAAGCAAAAGGTGACTTTGAAAGTAATTAAACAAAATAATATATATCAAGTTTTATGTTGGACTCATAGTCTTGTACTGTATCATCCATGTGTTTGTAAATTGCAACAGTGAGATGAGTGGAGAAAACTTGGCCAAGATCAAAGATATTACTGCATAAAGTATATGGTTAGATGTTGAATCTGAAATGCTAACATGAGTGATATGTACCTTAATAGTATACCTGATAGTGTAAAATAAATGTGTTGTATGACAAGAGAAAGAAATGAAAGGTGAAAGAAATTATTCAAGTAAAATGGATGGTGGTGAGGTATCACCAATAATTAAAGGACATACAGCTGATGTTCGAGTACTAGAGTACATAGTCTACAAGCAGTGAGTTTCCAAGGTTACTGAAAGAGAGCTCTTAGAATCCCCAATATTGGACTGTAGCCAGATTAGGGGCACTCAGACATTGCCTTTTTACATTTTTATTGTGAAACCCTAGATTTCTCATCTATGTCATTGTACTCACAGTACTTGAAAATTGCCACTTCTTTTGTTATCCCTAGTATTTTATTTTAAGAGGGAACATCTTGAAAAATCAAAACTTTTATTTTCAAACATAATACCAACCTATGCTCATCTGGAACTTGAAAACACATTCACAACAAGAACAGCAGAAGCAAAAACTGGCTGGGCTGAGTTTTCCTCTGAGTCAGTGTCCTTGTTCTCTTTGCCAAAGTGAAGGTCTGATAAATGTGCCACACACCCCACAGCATGCAGGGAGGAAGAGGAGAAGGTAATGCTACATATTCATGAATGAGTCATGTGCAGTGTCTTCTGCCCTCTCCGTAACCATGCTTTCAGCCCTGGCAATTGGAGGGGGTGAACCGCATAAGAAAGCAACCATTTAGAAACATGGGGGTGATGCACTTTCAAACCAGGAATGCTAATCCTTCAAGAAATGATAGTACAACAATTTACAAATGGTAAGTTTATAGGCCAAACTTGCTTACTGTTGTCTCTTTCTTCTTCACCAATACTGGGGATCTTTGCCACAGAACCAAGGGAAGCGAGAGGAGTTGTACTCTGATTTCAGATGTCTGACACAAGCATAATTCCTTTTCTTATGTAAGATGATTGGGAAGTGTATATAAATAAAGATGGACTTTTTTGAATGGAGCATAAAAATTCATCAGCATGCAACATTGTGTTTCTACACCTGTGGCAGTTGTCTGTTAAGATATAAAATTTGCATTCTGATTCTAGGCATTTCATTTCTTCAAAATAAAAGTTCTCCCAAAAAATAAATATTTGGGCTTCTAAAAGTAGTTGGGGTGAGGCTTGAGATTTGGCTCAGTGGTATAATGCTTGCCTACAAGTAGTTGGGGAGTCAGTTAGGAAGAATAAGGGGTACAGGGTGATCATTTTTAATGGCAGCATCACATTAGATAGATATGTTCAGCTATTTTCAAGGGTCAATGTGGAAAGGGAATCTCTGTCCCTAGAGATTCTGAGGCTCAGTTTTTCTGGGGTGGAGCCTTTTCCTGGCAGTTGTTCCAGGTTCTGTAGGTGATGCTGGATGCTGCCCAAGGGATACAGCCAGAAGGAGAAGAGCGGTGGGGAAAAAGGGTGCCTGGACTTACAGCTCCGTGAGATAGTCCTTGCTTCTGGGCATGTGGCCTTAACTGGGAGTCTGAGTTTAATGTTACGCACTGTTCAAATCAGGCAATTTAGATGTTCTTTTCTGGTCTTACACCTACAAAGTGCACTTCTGCTAGTCACGTGGCTTGTCACATTGACCTGCCTACAGAGCTCTACCAGGTTTGCATGTTCACACTGGAATTTTGGTTTATGGGATAATTACATGTCTCATTGCATATGAATCAACAGAATGGATTTTTAAAGTAACTTGAGTCTCTTCTAAGATTGATTGGTAAAATTAATCTCCCCAAAGTCTGCTTAGTTCTAAAACCTTGGAAACTTACATTTTAAGTCTATAGGTCAGAAAGAAAACTTCAAAATTTAAAGATTTGCACCAAGCAAAAAAAGTATGTCAACTTTCATATATATTAACAACTGTGGAAAAAATATTACTTGGATACTCAAAATCTTTGACAACTCTTCACAGAATTTGGAAAGTTTTGTTAATGTTTGGCTTAGGATTATTGAACCAGAAACAATATCCAAAGGAAGTCTGCACATTCGTGGCGTGCTGAGCTTTGAATTGCAGCTTGTGCTAGTGTCCAGGATAGCATGTGTTAGTCGTGAAACTGAGAAAGTCCTTGTGTAATGGCATCAGATTGATCCAGAGTCCCTCAGATTGTACCTAATGCTATTTTTTGGCCCTGAAGCTCTGGCTGAGACATCTTTACATCTCATCATATGCCTTTAGGCTCTCAGTGGTTGGGACACATGATTTACTTTCCTTGCTTTTAATGATCTTGTTAGTTGAGAGATTAGTAAAACATTTTGTAGAATGTCCTTTAATTTTGCCTTATTTTGCTCTCATGATTAGTCTGAGCTCATGGGTTTTGATTGAAGACCGTGATAGTTGCTTTTATTATCAGTTTACCCTGGAATCTACTACTGTAGTGTTTCCCTGGATTTTGTACTCTACAAGCATTCTTCCTTCTGCCATCTCATACATTTGGAACTCTCCAAAAGCCCTCACTTAAGAATAAGAAGCCTTGCTCCACATCCTGAAGAGTAACTGTACAAATGGTTTGAAATTCTTTTGCAAAGGATATTTCTGTTTTTCCTCATTTATCTTTCATTGATATCAGCATGGCCTCAAGGATATTTACTTGAGTCATAATCCAAAACTGAGCTATTCACCTGTCTCCTCCACTTGTTCCATCTCTGTCAGGCTCTTTCACTTGGCTACAGGGTTCCTGACCTCCTGTCATCAGTGTTTTATTCTGAAGTTCTGGGGTTTGAACCAGGCTTCTTGTGCGCTCAGCAAGGGCTCTACCACTGAGCTATGCTCTCAGTCCCAGGTCCTCATCATTAATCATGGCATGTTTATTTAGTTTTTGGCATAACCATATGCTCCAGGACATTCTTGTATATTTCCAGCCCCTGTTTTAGAATAAAGTATTTCTCCAAGGATCTGTTTCTATTTACTGGAGAATGGTTTTAGAAATTAAGTCTGGGTTCTAGATGAATTCCTGCTGCAGAGGTGACATTGCTTCTAGGCATGCTCCACTGAGAGACAGAGGAAAGGTGTGTTTGTGCATACTAACATGCGTGTGTATAAATGTCTATAAATATTTCTATGTGTAACCATCTGTATCTGTATTATATGAGATGCAAATTCACACTGATGTTTAAGACTCTAATCCCTTACAACATAGATCATTCTAGACTGTTCCAGTTGCTTATCTATAACCTCTACTCTACTAGCGAGAAACCTGGCTCCCACCATCTGCCATCCATTTAATTGTTCAATTATGAAATACACACACAGAAGTACCAGAGCTATTAACCCGTACCCTCATGAGAAACAACTTCATCAACCAGAGTAGAGTGCTTATGGATAATTTCTTGTGCTTTTAGATATACAGGCTGTTCATTTCCAGAGTTGCTTGAACTAGCACCATCTCTTCCATGTCTTTTCACCTAGTGCTTTCACAGAATTGCAGCTGATCATGTTCTAGCACATTGTACATTCCATCCTCGGGTCCTCTGGCCTCCTGAATATGTAGCCTTTATGTCATAAAGACTACAGTTATTTTGATCACCACTTTGGTGGCTTGTTAAATGCAATTCAATGGCTTATCAGTATATAGTAGAAAATCAAGAGCGTAGATTAGCTTTGTTATATGTTCTAGTGAGTTTTAAGAGGCTAACACAATCTAGAAATGCAGATTGAAAAACTGCATTATTATATGTGTATTGATCAGGTTGGAAAAATAGTTCAGTTTCCTAAATGCCTGCCTGGCAAGCTCAAGGACCCAGGTTCGATCCCCAGTACTGCATGCTGTCCCACTGTACAGGCACTGAAATCAGGCATGGTGGTGCATACTTGTAATCCCAGTGCTGGGGAAGCTTAGATGGGAGGATCACTAATACTCTGAGCTACATAGTGAGTCCGTGTATCAAATAAATGCATAAATAAAAGATAAAATAAAAATATGTGTATGGATGAGTATAAACAAATACACAAACACACACACACACACACACACACACACACACTTCTGTTGCTCTCACAGTCTTTGTGTCAGAGTTCCTCATAAAATGTAACAGATTCTTGGAATAAGCAAGTAACTACTCAATAAGAATTTGGAGTAAAAAAGTTTTGCAAGCAAAATTATCAACATTAGAGACACAAACCTTATAAATACTTTGTTTTTAATAAATGAACTATTTCTAACATTTATAAATGAAAAGAACAGTAAAATAATTCCCCAGGTAGTACCAATTTGAGGCTGACAATTATTTCAATTTTGCCTTCCATGTGTGTATCGATTCTTTCTTTTCAAATTATTTCCTTATGAGTTTCGAAGAAAATAAGTCACCTTTACGTATACCAAAATTAATAATAGTGTCTTACATAAGAAACCAGCTTGGCATTTAAAATTAGTTTAGTTCCTGAACTTCTCTGATTACCTAAAAATTACTTTTAGATCTGATTTGCCCAAGTTTTGAGATAAACAAGGTTCCATTACCGTTGTTACGACTTTAGTATTTTTAATCAAGCCAATATTCTTCCTGCTTTAATTTCCATGTCACTGACCCAGAAATGGATCAGTTGTCATAGGAGTGTGTTACATGACACATTGATTGGCCTGTTTGCTTTTTGAGTCATTTAATTTGTTCTCCCCCTTTGAGCCCCTGGCTTGTCCTGTGTGGCACTCAGGTCTCAGTGAGACTCAGACTTAGCTTTGGAGTAGAGTTCTTCATGGTGACTGGGTTTCACAGTGCCTTCGACCACAATCCTGACGAGGGCTGATTTTCCCTTTCTTCAGTGATACCGATATAGATCATCCCTTCTGAGCAACAGCAATGCGATCGCACCATGTGTTTCTCATTAAGCTTTGATCACACGGCTTCACTCAGTGATGACCACTGAGTCAGTTACTTCAGCAGGCATCACAAAATAGTGACTTTGTAATCTTGTCATTCATTCCACACTTAGTACCAAGAATTCTTATTTAAAGAATGATTCTCATGTTTCATCTTGTGAATACTTGGTTATCTTGCATTACATTTTCTACAGAAAAGGCAAGCTTATTACTGATATTCCTCATTGAATGAAATAGATGTTTAACAAGTGTTCAAAGACTGAAGTGCGCTGTTTGGACTTTTGACCCATGCTCTAAACCTCTACTTAACATTGAGACTTTTGCACAGGAATGTGGGCCGCAGTGCATGCAACTGTATGGAGGCATATTCTGCAGAACAGCACTGTAAATTCAGATAATTGCACTATACAGTACCATAGTTTTATGTTCTTTTATACATTACAGTACTATACATAAGAGTTATTAAAATAAAAACAAACTTATCAAGTTGGCTTTGTTTGACCATTTCTTTAGTCTGAATATATATATATATATATAGTTATATATATAGTTATATATATATAGTTATATATATTATTATATATATGTTATATATTTATATATATTATTTCCAATTCCTTATCTAAAAACCAATTCATCTAACTACCTAGTCCCAGGACTGGAACTTGGCCACAAAACAAGGAAATCTGCACTAAATAATTTTGTTTTAATTTCCAGTATTCTGAAAAAGAAATTTGTATTGCAATTTATTCATGATATTTGCTGAAATGTATGTGATTCATGTTTGGAAGTATACATATATTTTTGCCTCTCTTGTTAGTTTAAACTCGTGTTTTTAAAAGTGACAAGTAATTCAGCCATTTGTACGTATTTTTTTTAGGTTTTTTACACATTGTTTGATACTCGATGAAGATGGCTCTTGATTTTGATCCATAGAGCATTTTAATGTGACTCATTAGTCTTCATTAATCTTCCTTGTTTTTGGCAAACACGACAAAATATTCAACTTTGCCTTATCTTCCAAGGAGTCCTGGTTCCCTTGAGCAATATTTAGGGACATTAGGCTCATTGTTTTGAAGCCAAAAGGAACATACTTTATAATAACAAATATTTTTGTATACTGATATTTCCATTTCAAATGTATATTCCTGGCATTTTAAATTGTTTTAAAAGTATACTCTTGTATTGCTTTTCTCTTATTAAAATATTTGATTTCTAGTAACATTAGCAAAATTACTTACCCAAAGTATCCTACAACATACATAAGATGATTTCAAAAGTATTACTCTCATTGCTGCCAACAGTGTTGAGTTCACCGTGTTCTAAGACTTCCTTTCATTCTTTTCTATCCTGGGAATATTAGATATAGACATGGTGAGACAAAACACAGTGTTTTAAAAATCACCAAAATTCAAATCTGTGTGACTTGAATCATCTAGTAATGGACAGTTTGGTTTGTTCACAATACTTTTATTGTTGAGTGAATCAACTTATTTTTTATTATTTTAGATCTTAACTTGGAAGAATTGCAAAAGTATTCTTCACTCCCAGTTATTAAATGAACTTATTCATATCTTACTAGGTCATTTTGATTCCAGTTTCACATTTAAATGTCTTCATTTTGACTTCATCTAAATGTACAAGAAGAACTATGAGTGTGACTTAATTTGTTTATTAAAAGTCATGTTTTTAGCCCTTTTACATCTGTGGTTATGGGATGCCTTATATTAATCTAAAAACAAATGTTTAAGTAATATATAGTAGGTCAAAGGACTTTAAAGAGATGAACGAGTTAAACTGAGATTATTAAGTGGACACTAAAGCAGCCTGTCTACTAGATTATATCAAGAGAAAAATGTGGAAACAAGGATGGATACACACAGAGAGAAGGGACAATGAAGCCACACGGGGAGAAGACAGCTACCTGCAAACAAGGGTTGCCTGAGGATCCCAGAAGGGGAGCAAGGCTGGAAACAAAGTCCTCCTAGAAACTTTAGAGGGAACATGGGCCACTGAACACCTTGGGTTTGAATTTCTGGGCTTTGCAAATGAGAAAATTTCATGGTATTCCTAGGAACCTAGCACATCCAGCTGTGTAAATATATCACTGATGGCGTACGCCGCCATGGTTCATCTGTAAGCCATCTATATTTCTGAACTTTATATCTTGCACAAAATAGATTATAAGCATATTCATATATAAATAATGTGTATGCTAATTAAAGATAATCTATACAATATCCTCCGTGAACGTGATCTATTCCTCTTACCTTTCTGTTCAACAGTTTTACTTCAAGTTCTTATTAATTGATTCTTTTCATATGGAAATTATTTGTTTAAACTGTTAATTCTAGGAAACTTTACTGAGGGAATATACAATATTTTCTATTTTGGAACTCAGTCAAATCAACATTTTCAACCAGTCCTTCACAACCTGTCTCTCAATTCTGCTCTGTAATTGTTTAGACTTCTAGAATGATTTCTAGTGCTATGAAAATACTGTCGCTGCAAAGTTTGAAAATGTCTTAAATGCAGAATTCACTGCAAAGCTTTTCCTACCCTTAGCAGTATTATGTGACCTATACTAATCTTATAGATGCCTATATGTTGAATAGAATAATACACACACACACACACACATACACACACACACACACACACACACTCACACACACACATCCCAATATATAACTTACTGGGATATATGTGTATATATAATGCAATTTTAAAGCTCTAAACTGAGGATTTGTTACAAATTTGCTGATAATTTATAGTTTGAATATTTAATGATGTAATTTTGGAAGTATCATACAGTGAAATGAAAGTTAGATGAGCGATCGTAGAGTCTAGGTTCTTATATTGTCTATCTTCCGGCGTCCGTCATCTATCAATCTCTCATGTCTTTATCTCTCAGTCAAAATCCTATACTAAGACAGTTAATAACTTTGAGGCCAAATTTTGTGCACTATTTTATTCCAGAATCTGAAAGTTCCTGCAGGGAGAAATCGCTTCTGAAACCTAAAGGCTGCCTGATGGTGCCTACTCCTTTCTTTCCATTTCTCCACTGAACAGCACCCACAGCATTGCTTTTCTGCGCCTCCCTGACACGTCCAAGTTCATTCAAGCCCATTCATTTGCTTTCCTCACTGTGGCACAGCTCTTGTATTTTTTACTCAGCTTCCTCTGGGTTTTGTAGAAAGTATAAACTCAAAACCGCTTCCTTGGGGGACTGGTGATGATCACTTTGTATATAATAGCTTCTTTGTCCAGTCATCCTTCACCCTTTCCCTGCAAGGATTCTCAGTAATTACTGACATCTGAAACTATACTGCATATTTGTTATTTTACTTGTCATCTCTCTCACTGATTATAAGCAACTTGAAGCAAAGAGAATGTCTTCTTCACTTTGATATCTATTGTCATCTAATAATTTGAATGTGTGCAATAAATACATGTTGAACGAATGAATAAATAAATGACACAATGTTTATGAAATACTTGACACATGATGTTAATTTACTAAGTGGTACTTCTTTTTATTTGTTTTAAGCACTGATTTTGTTGTTGCTGTTTTTTTTTTTTTTAACATTTGCTAAACATATTCTTACCCCTCTCTAGACTTTATCTTCCTGAACTCCAGTTAATAAGGACCTAAAAGATTTAATTTTATTTCTATATGTTTTAAGTGATATTTTTTTCCTGGACTGAGGCCATCCTATATGTGAATAGACAGGAGGTCAAAGCATTTTAAATTGTCCCTTCTTTGTCATTAGTCATGCTGATTTCTTGCTTTGCTTGTGTGTCCAATTAAATTTGGGATGTTTGCATTCCAGATGCCAGCAGATGCTCCACAGGCCTATATTTGCATTTCACAATAGGTTTTCCAGCCCATCAATGTCTCTTAGAGGCAATCATTTTGAGAGTTGAGTTTAATCATGCTATCACCTGAAATGGAAGAGTTCTACACCTGCTTGGCTTCCTTATTCTTTAACTGGAAAAGTCCTTGTATGATTGATTTTCTTTAAGAGTTTTCGAAACAATCATCTATGATGGAGGTAGAGAACTGTCTTCCCTACTGAAAGTTTAGGAAAGTTCAATTTGGGAAAGTTTCTAACAAAGCTTGACATTTGTATGAATTGTCAAGACCATGGCAGTCCTGGTGGGGACATGGGATTTATTGTCTGTGGTTGTAGCCCATTTGACAGGCACAATGGGAGTCTAATCACCAGGGGAGGACATTGAAATGCCAAGGATCAGGGTGAGTGTCAAAAACAAAGAGGAATCAAGATTCATCAGATATAAATTGCATACATGGTACTATGCTGACTTCTGGGTCAGAAACACCTTATCTTTCAAGTAATAAATCTCTGGGAGCCCCAACTAAATGCTAGTTTAGGAGTATCTCATTGCAGTATGCCTCAAACCCTCCTTCTTAACTGTGTCATTGATAATGGTTCTCAAATTTTAGGCATTCAAGTAGCCACCTTCACTACTTTGGTCATATCTAAGTTCCCCTAGTATTTGTTTCTAAAATCAACTGCTTTAATTTAAATGTTTGTGGTCTATCTCTTCCCTAAAATTCAAGTGCTGAAAACTTACCAAGAATGGGAGCAAAATTAGGAACATTGAGCCTTCATGAATGAGATTAGTGCTATGTGAAAAAGACCTCAAAGAACTGACTTATTTGCACTGTCAGGGGAACAAATGAAAAGACGATGTGATGCACTGGCTTCTCACACCTAGCTGAATTGAACCAATGCAGTGCTGGGCATGAGAGACCACCTGAGGATTGCTGCCAGCAGTATAAGGGGCAGAACTGGAGAATACGAAGGAGACTGTTGGGAGGTAGTAGAACCTATTGGGGAGCTGTTGTAAGCTACTGGTCCTTTTGGGTTGTTGTGCTGAGGGACCTCGTCATGCTGGCTTTCCTGGTGAACTTGATTGTTCTTATTGAAGAAGAAGTGTGGGAACTCTGTTCTTGAGGTTGGCTGTGGTTCATTTTGAGGAGCTGTGATCTTCATCTTCCTGGCTCTGGAGGGGAAGATGGTACACTGCTAAGCCTCCTGGAGAAGCTTATTGCATTGCTTTCCTGATAAGAGCTCAGCTGTTCTCATTATCAGAGGAACTTGGGACATCTCTCTTGCTGAGGATGGCTGTGGTAACTTTGTAGGGAGCTCTGGTCTTTACCTTGAGTGTTGCTTCCTAGCTCCACTTCAGGACCTTTGGTCCTTCCAGTGCAGAACCATGAGACAGGCCTGCATGAGACATTGTCATGGGCTCTAGGCCTCTGGACTTTTGGGAAGTATTATTATGGGATCTAGATCTTCAGTTAGACTCATGTAAAACATTATTATGGGATCTAGGCCCTCACCTGGATTATTTGGTCTTTTTAGTGCATGGAAGAATTCTTGTGCTCTCTTTATATATGACACTTTAGGAAATTATTATGAACAGTCTTATAAAATACAGAACAATTCTGTATTGTATTACTCCCCCTGAAAAACCTCACACTGTAACAGATTGTTATGTGTACATCAGGAAGCAGACATTATAGATCCACAATTTAGTTGACCTTTGATCTAGCACTTTTCCAGAAATGACTTCTTTTGTTTACAAGCTCCACAGTTTAATATGTTTTGTTATAGCATCTCAGACCCAGAAATGGGTTTATTTTTCAAAATGTACTTGGATTGATTATGGGTGAAAGTGTTATTGATTTTGTGAATTACTTTCTCTTATTGTAGAAAGTATTAGTAACATTTTTGTCAACCCAAGTCACACCATATGTCACCATTGGCTTTAGTAACTGCCTTACATTTAGAAAGTCTGGAATGCTAAACTGCAGATTATTTGAATGACAGATTTAGGCTGTCATTTCTTATCTGACACTCCCATGGCTCTGGATCCATAGCCTCTGCCTCTGTTTGCTTGGCACTCCTACTGGTTGCTAAGATATTTTTGATACCCTAGTTCTGGGCACTAGCTGGAGCTCCATCTTGTACAGCACGTGGCCTCTCAGATTGCTAGGAATGAGGCAGGGCCGACTTTCTCTGGCAAAGTAAAAGAACCTCAACCCCGATTGCAGCTTCCTTTCCACTACCCTGAGCATTTAATTTCCAGAACAAAGCTAGCACCTTGGGTACATAGAAGCTACATAAAGGAGGAAACAAAAAAGAACATGACAGGAACTGTTTCCCAGTGTGAATCATGAGACAGATATAGCTCTACATGCTCTATCATTCTGTGCTCATTCAGTGCTTTAAAACTCTTCATGATAATCTCTTTTTTAAATTAAAATATGCTGAATGAACTATAGACATTTATAGGATAACATATGGTCCAAACTGAGACACAAAGTCAGTGGTACCAGACAATGCGATGTTTCTCAGTCCAAATCCTGTGAAAGAGGACCCAGTAGCACTTCAAAGATATGATATGCAGAGTTGATAATCCCTCTTGAACTGACAAAAACTCAGTCATTTCTGTGATTCAAATAGCTGCAAAACATATATGTTTCTGATTCAAGTTTCACTTAAGGTTTAAAACGACTATTTTCAAAGAGCCATTTAATGTTCAAGAGCCTTACAAATAGGATCAGGTGACTCATGGTGGCTGAGAAGATCTATTTCTTGTTTCAGTCTCAAATGTGCTGAAATGATATCCAATTCATAATGCTACTATTGATATGCCCAGAGGGTAGAATCCTGTGACTACTTAATCTCGTGTTCCCTTGGAGCTGAGGACTGCATAATCTTTCATTGTGTGAGAGCACTGTAATTCATTCGCACATCTCTCTGTATTGGATAGTTATGTTGCTTTCACTTATTTGCCTATTAAAATAGTTTCATTATTATTTTATTTTATATTACATGATTTTTTAATATTTGGTTTTGTTTTATAATTTTATTAGCATTTTAAGTTCAATTTGGTAAAGACATTTTATTTTCAAATTGAGGTTATTTTATTGTTTATGAGTTAAAAAGCATGTATGTCAGATTTTCCTTTTTTTATTTCTAGACTCTATGTGTTCACCATCATGTTATTGATATGGGTGTATTTCTTATAGACTTACAAGTTCATTTAAGACAGGGATCTTGTTTGTGCTGTTTATTGTTGGATTTTCAGTTACCACAAGAGTTCCGGGCATAAAAATCCACAAGAAAGGTCCCCTGTAGTTTACCTAGGTATTACATCAGTGAAGCAAGTAAACCCTTGGTTTAGAATAAAATTCTTACACAAGCTTGCATCAGATTGCAGTGTTATATACACATTTCATTGCCAGAAAGATCAATTACTTAATGGCCAGATGCCATAGAGTTCTTGCCTCCATGATGTGGCTCTGAATACATATTTTCTTATTAATTTTAACTAAAATGTTGAGAGACACAGAGGACATACACTCCTAATTTTGGGCCTTTGCCTTTTGAGCAATAAGATTCTCCGAAAAAATTTGTTCCCTAGTAAATGGATTGGTATTGCTTGAGACTAAAGTTCAGATTCCAGCAAAATGAGTTATGAAGGAGAAACAATAGTGAGAAATGGTACATAAATGAGTTATTTACAAAACTAATGCAAAGATCATGGAAATGTTTATATTGTGATGGAAATTGCTGAATCTTTCAACTCGGACAGTTTCTCTACATACTCCAGTTTTTCTACTGGAAAGACATGACACAGAAAGCTGAGACATATGAAAGTTAAACAACCTACCTGAAGAAAGAAAAGCCCTGAGAAGAAAGATCTCTTAAAAACAGCTAAGATGCAGGAAAAAGTAATTCATCACCTGAGAAGGAGAAATAGTAATTTAATCCAGAGAATCTGGCATAGAGGCTGAATCTTTAAGTAGCAGACATAACTGTGTAACTGAAGGATCTGGTTCTTTGATGTGTGTATTCCTAGTTTCTTCTTTTCTAAAAAGAAAGTTTTCATGTTTTAATATAAAATATGTCCTGGGTATATATTAAATGATTTGTTACACATACTACTTCATTTAGACTTCAGTACAACACGGTAAGGTACCTTTTCTTATTGTTGTGTCTATTTTACAAATGAAAAAATTAAGGCAAGATCAGGTCAAATAAATTTGTTTAAAATTAATTGTTTGTAGCAGATAAATCTAGACTCTGGAGGTATGTGTTCATGAGTGTGTGTGTGTGTGTGTGTGTGTGTGTATTTAAAGAAATAAAGTCAAAGGTAAAATGATAACAAGAAAAATTTGAGAAATAGGATAATAAATTGAAAATTAGTTAAGCATTCAATTAAGTTACAATAAAATATATCTTTACATGTTAATTGAAAAGTTTATATGTTAGAGAAAAATCACTTTAACATATCATTTGTTAACACATTTTGATGAAATTATTGAAGAAAATTTTTGTATGAATAAAAACTGAAGAAATGGATCATGGTTAAATTAAACAATTGCAAAAACAAAACCAAAAATGATTTTCAGCAATATTACAAAGATACTCCAATGTTTATACTTTTCGTAGGAAATGGAAGTGAAACTTGACTATACCAGTTCACGTGATCCTGAGAAGGCTAAACAAACTTTAGGATAGTATCGTACAGTCCTAAAAGCAATTAGACCAACTTCAGAGGAAAGTAGAAGTAAGGTAAACTGACATAACAATTAGGAAATAGAATACAGAAAACAACGTGTCAGAGAAAACTCAGAAATTTTGGTACAACTGCTAACACAAAATGGGGGATTTCCACATACTAAGGTGATTTAGGAGAATGCACATAGATCTCAGCTGTGTGCAGCCAGCTGGCTGGCACTCCTTGGACCCTGGTGACTTGGCTTGGCTAATCATGAATCTGAGGGTTGGACAGGAGACTCAGAGCTAGCAAACTTGGTTGTGTGGATTTACCCCTTACCATGTATCTAGCATCCTTTGCCTGGAGCACATTGGCTTACCTCAGGCTGTCTTTCTTTTGGAGATGACAAAGATGCAAGAAAGCATAAGAGCACATAGGTTTGATCCTAAACCGTTTGATCCTATCTGCTAACACTATGTTGGTCATGCTAAATCAAATGACTAAGCCCACTGCACAGGGGCTGGGGAGATGGCTTAGTGGAATAAGTGCTTCCCTGGCAAGCATAAGAGCCTGAGTTCAATCCCTGGTTCAGCCAAAAAAAAAAAAAAAAAAAAAAAAAAAAAAAAAAAAAAAAAAAAAAAAAAAAAAAAAAAAAAAAAAAAAAAAAAAAAAAAAAAAAAAAAAAAAAAAAAAAAAAAAGGAAAGAAAGAAAAAAGAAAAAAGAAAAGAAAAGCCCATGGGACAGAAGGATATATTTTCAACAAAGATATTAGATAATTGGTTTGATTAGTCTGACAAAAAGATTGAATTTCTATAAACTTGAGAATCAATAACATACATCAAAAAATGCATACCAAAAAAGGATCAATTCAAGGTCTTTCCTTTTTGGACATTTTATATTTTAAAGATAATAAAAAATAATAATAAATAGAAGCAATACAGAATTTCACTACATAAGATGATAGAAATTGAACAATATTTGTTACACTGTCATGGCTGTCTTCAAATTAGTTTTCACATTACCAGATATAAGCACAAGAAATTGGTAAAAAAATAGCTTAAATGTTGGCTCTTCCATTCAATAAACTTAGATATCAGCAGTACAATTATCCCAACTCTTGTACACATACACACACATACACACACCTTTTTCTCTTTTCTTTCTATTTTCCTTTCTCTCATTCTAGTTGTTCCTTCTCTTTGAGCATTTTCTTTCCCTTCCACAGTATCTGTTCCTTACAGATTCTATTGACTCTTTCAATTTCTTACACTAGAGAAATAACACAATGTTTACACATGGGCCTGATTTATTTCATATGAGCATGGCCTCTAGTTCTATCCATTTACCAAGTTCTTTCTTAGGAAACTGCAATAACGGTGAGACTAACACTGGTAATGTAGCTCACAGGATCATATACATAATGCACAAATTTCACATACAACATGTATTAAGTTGATATTAATTATACATATTGATATAAATATCTAAATAAATTATGAGCAATTTCAGTTTGAAACTGAGTAAAAATATCAACTTTTGTATAAATACAGAAATAATTGCACACTAGAACTCTAAAATTATGATGTATTATTTCAGTATATTTATTAAGCAATAAACTAAACAAAGAAAATTTTAAATAATATATTATAATTGAAATGAAAAGCATAACAAAACATAAAATATCAAATAAGGTACTGAAAAAATAATCTATGAGTTGAAAGATCTAATTATGTTTTCAATGGGAAGCAAGATAATATGAAAAAATATGCACTGAAGTCAAGATAAAATTATAATACAATATCTGTCTAATAGTAAACTCAGATGAAAACAAAACTTAGCATGATACAAGAAATATTTGAAAATAGCAAAGCAACAATTCTGAAAACAATGGCATTTTGTCTCCCCTAACTAAAGATAAATGACATCATACTGAAATAATTTTTTAAGCTTTAAAGGGATAAAGAAGAAAAATCTAAACCTAGTTTTTAGATTTTAGTATTATTAAAAGTGAAATTTAGGAAAACTAAGGCCGAAAGTAACAATAAGCATTAAATAGTTTGAAAGAGTTATTGTACACTTACCATCTTCTAAGTGATTTTTAATATCAATAAAAATTTAAAAATAGCATAGAATAACTGTCTAGCTATTTCTTTGCATAATATTGAATGTATACTTTAAGGAAAAATTTTAATTCATATAGGCAAACTAAATCTATTTCATGGGGTAAAAATTTCACATGGGCCTTAGATCTCACAGAATATGATAACAGTCTGCCACATGCTAAGAAAAGAAAACATTTCCTAAATTTGTAGTACCCAGGGAAGTCATTCTCAGATGTACAGGACAGTAAGCTCATAGAACAGAAGATCTTCAAATAATGGAGAGAACATAGCCGATGTAAGTTCTGATCTGCTAAATTTATATTGCAAGTTAATGAACACTTGGATCAAAGAAAGAGTTCTAGGAAGAGAGGGGCATTATGAAATCAATAATTGTATTTAAATGTGCAATTAAGATTAAGTGGCTTGGAATTTTATATGGTCACAGAGAACAGTAGTAATGTTAGAAAATCTGAATTAAATTATATGCATCAAAAATGATAGCATGAAGTATGAGGAAAAATGTGTTTATTTGCAAAGAATCGTTTCTGCACTGAACATGTGCTCCATATTTTTCTTAGTGCAGAAGTATTTAAAAGATTCACCTCAGGGGTGAGGAGTTGCATTCCCGGGCCTGGGGTTCCGGCCTGCCCCTGGGGCATGCTGAGACTGAAAATGAGACTGGGAATGGTGGCCTGTGTCTGTAATCCCATCATTGGGCTGTAAACAAGAGGATCACTACGAGTCTGATCTAAGCAGCGAGATGCTGTAGACCCTGTAGACCCTGCCCTAAACACAAAAAGATTCATGATGACATTGTTTGATATCAAGCAGCTTATCTTTTAGATAAAGTATATTAATTCTTTTAGGTTAAGGACTCCTTTTAAAAAAACTTTAAATATAGATGAAATGAAATTGTCTTTTTAAATGTAATAATAGTATATCACGTCTTGTGTATATTCTCATACTGGTTATTTAAATGGATGAAAATATAAGTTGATAAATGATACATCATTTCTAAATATTTATTTAATGTATTTTGTACAGGATCTATGGAGTCTCACTACACAGTTCAGACTTATAGTGATTTTCCTGTTTTTTAGCCTCCCAAATTCTGGGATTACAGATGCACACCACAGCACCCAAACTCAATCGCCATCTGAGGGCACCCCGCCGCGGGCAAGGCAACAGTTTCATTTTTCTCCATTGTTTCTTTTTTTATATTTTAAAGGAGACTAAATAGTAATGAAAACAAATTAGAAATGATACAAAATTTCACTGTAGAATACTGATAGTAATTCAGCAATGGTTGCCTATTGTTGTATTTAAATTAGTTGTTCAGATTAACAGCTGCACTCAAAATTGGTCAAAAATATTATAATACATTTTTTAAAAAAGAGAGAGAGAGAAAAGACTGAGCATTAACTGCCCTTTCAATAGTCTAGCAGAAATCAGCAGCACAATGATCCTGGCCAATTCTGCATAACTGCATACACCTAGAAATCCATGTTCCTCCCCTTTCGCTCCCTCTCCTGCACTTTTCCTCATCTACTTCTCCTTCCCAGTGAAGAGATGGTTTCCCTTTTATACTATCTATGACACCTTTCAGATTTTATTTACTCTTTCAGGTTCTTACACTAGCTAGAGATTACCATGTTCACACAGGTGGGAGATTTATTTCACTTATGAGTATGGTCTCTAGTTGCATCCATTTACCTAGGCAAGCCTCAAGTTTATGTTTTTTATAAATATTCCATTGTATTAAAGTATTGACATCTTTTGTGTCCATTCCTCATTTGATGAGCATTTGGATTGCTTCCACGATATAGCTATTAAATTGTGCTGCTATAGACATGGGTGCATGTTTATCACTGCAGCATGATGTCTTTCAGTTCTTCTGGAAAGACACCCAGAAGGGGACTAGCTGGGTTAAATGGGCCTTCTGGGGATACACACATTTTTAATTTTTAAAATAATTCTAATTGATATATGTGAATTATGATAATGAATTTCATTGATGTATTCAATATATGCATATAGCATGCACTAATTTAATCCAGACCTTTTCCTCCATATCCTACTCCACCTGTAGTACTCCATATTTTTCTTACTCTACTCATTTTTTAAAAAATTTCCTGTCATATATGTGATGAAACATAGAGTATGTTCTTGTCTGTGTCTGGTCCACTTCATTCGACGTAATGTCCTACAGTTTCATATATTTTGGTGGAAATAACAGGATTTTATTGTTTTCATAAGAGAATCGTGTTCTGTTGTGTATGCTTGACACATTTTCTTTATCCACTCATGACTTAATGGTCATCTAGGTAAATGCTTTGTCTGAGCAGTTTTGAGTTATGCCACAAAAATGGGTGTGCAGGTGTCTCTCTCCTGTGCTGATTTCACCTCCTACGGCTATAGGCTCAAGAGTGGGCTAGCTCCATCACACGATGGACCTGTTTAAAGTTTCCTTCAAGAATCTTCATCTGTTCTCCACAATAGCTGCTGCAATTTAGCTTCCTCCAACCTTTCATTATTTTTCATAGCAAGAAATTTGGTGTAATTTCTTCTTTTATTATTTTATTTTTATTAAAATGTACAGGTATGTAACAGAAAATATAAAAAAGATTATGCTTAAAAATACATATATAATAAAATGAATATGAATAAGAAATAAGGAAGATGACTTAAGAAAATTAAAGATGTTGATGATACAATTAAATATAGATTAAAGAGATTTTAGCATATTTAATATTTCTGGCAATTTTCTGTTGTCCTCATTGAATGCTATGGTCTATGTGATTTGTAAAGGAAAAAAAACCAAACAAAACAAAGATGTGTCTGAATCCATGAATCTCAGCTTTCTACATTCACAGCACTGCTGGCTTGGCACCCTGGGAGGGCCTTCATGTTGGGCCATGGCAAATCTCATCAAAGGCTAGCACAGTGTAATCTCCAATGTAGTCTCCATTATATTTCCTTAGAGCCAACAGTGTAGCCACGAAGGGCCCCACTTATCTTTTTTTTAATCTACTCACTTCCTAAGGTTCCATCTTCAAATATCACTAATGGGACTTTGAACATTACTTTTCACCCTGACTTTTGACAGGATAAACATCCAAGTTGTAGCAACAGTTCATTAGGGAACCAAAGGCACAAGTGTGACATATCTGTGAATAGAAAAAAATGTAAATTTCTTGGGCTAAACTTAAACTTTTCAAAACTTATATAAGGAAACTAAAAGATCTGTCAGCCAGAAAGTATCACTGGAGCTTACTACTGAATAGGATAACTTACTATTTAATGTAACAATATTCCTTCTAGCAACTTATTAATCAATGTAACTGAAATCTTGATAGATTGTTAAAACAAAGTGAAGACTCCACATACCAATTTAATTATATGCTGAAATTTAGTACATGACATAGAGAACAGTTTATATCAGGCAGTAGAATCAAACACTTCAGAGGAAACATTGTAAAGCGTTGCATGTGTAAATAATTCTTTATGATAACAAGGCATCCTGGGGAACTGAGATATTTACATACAAGATGATATTATAAAATATATAGATAAAAACATGAGTGGATGGATACTTTATCATCTTGAAACAGAAAATGTCTTTCTACATATAACGTGAAATCTAGAAGCTGTTATCTCAGAAGATGAAAATCTGAGTCTATATTTTAAGAATTTCACCATGTCAAAGCAATGACATTAAACAAAATTGCCGTTATCACCAAAGCTAAGAGAAAATGGGCACCCATATGCATTTTGGAAAACTTATATTTTAGGACATGTGTTCACCAATTGTACCAAGATTTGGAGTATTAATTTTCTTTCATCTAAAATTCCCCTTAGTTTGCATACCAATCTTTACTGACAATGTAATAAATACCTACATAGATGCTTAACTTCTCTTGAAAAAGTAATATGTCTATAGCAGACAGGGTTTGTACCTTCTTGGATTCAGTTCTTTCCCTAAGGAATAAAGCATATTTTTCATGGAGGAAGCAAAGGCTAAATTTCAAGACCATTTTTTGTGGTTGCTTTTCCAGCTACTTAGACATTTCTGTGCTTAGATATGAATTTTAGTTCTTGAAGATAGAGAATTTAAGATTCTCTAAAATTTAGCCTGGTCTGTTTAGAATAAAAACAAAGTAGCTTATAAAAATGTATATGTTTTCTTCATCATATTTATATTTTTATTAAAAAAGAATGCATAATCTGTCAACAAAATAATATCAGAAGTTTATATAGCACTTACTATATACTAAATATTTTACTAGTTATACCTAATTTCTAAATTCATCTAAAAGTAATAATATTTATCTCCATTACATATGCCAAACAATTAAGGGACAGAGAGGATAAATATGTGTTTCCATTAATAGATAATGCATTGAAGAATCAAGATAATCTAATCTGATCAACATAATAAAATAAACCTATATTATTAGACATGGATATTTGTTCAATTAAGCTTAAAAATAGGCGTTAGCATAAAATTGGTTATATGACTCATGCATAAAAGTTTCTCTAAATTGGTTTCTATCTCAATCCATCTCTATTTACCTCTGATCATTTTCATATCTATTCTGTATTTACAAACTTTCATTTGCACAGAGAAATGCCTGGAACAATGGTTTTCAAAACAGCAGTAAATTTATTGCTGCTGGCCCAGTGACGTTTGGAGTTGTTTTTACATTTTGATGGCACACAGTTTTCAGTAGTTACTTGGATTTTTAGCTGTGAATCTATCTTCCTCCCAACATGTGTTATGCTTTGGTTTGGTTTGGTTTAATTTTGGGGTGTGCATGTGTGTGTGGGTGCATGCATGCATGCGAGCACGCATGTTTGTGTGTGTGTGTGTGTGTGTGTGTGTGTGTGTGATTCTACTTATATTACATACTGAGAGTAGTTAAAGACATAAGTGGAAAGTATGATTAAATTAGAAATAAAATTGCTTTATTACTTTATCAGTCATACATATTAAAATAGCCCCATATTTGCTGGCCTTTTAATATTTGTACTTCAGATATTTGAAAAATTTTATATGGACAGAAATTTTATATGAATCCTTTTCCCTTTCAAATAGAAAACTGTCTTTCAAGTCAAGTCCATACTGGCTTTTGAGACAGTCCCCTTATATAGTCCAGGCTGGTCTTCAACTCACAGCAATCCTCCAGCTTCAGTGTCCCAAGTTCTGGGATTATGAGCATTCACCACTACACCTAACTCTGTTCACTTTATTTATGTGTGTCGTGCTGGACAAAAAACTTAAGGCTCTTGTAACCAAGCATACATTCTACCCATGAGACTCATCCATAGCTGCAAATGTTTCTTATGAATAAGAAAGACATTAAAATTATAGACTAAAGACACTTTACAAAACCTCATACGTATTTTGTATGTTTGTATGATCTAATCAATATTTATGTTTGGTCTTACACTCACACACACCAGACAGCAGTATTTCTGTGTAATAGATGTACAGTGGCTCCAAAATATGTTAATGTTCCTTTTCATGTTTCTATTTTGCCTCAATTGGCATATTGGAATCATAATATATAGGAGCACTGATATAAGGACTTATTAAAAATATGAATGTCAGCATACATGTCCTGTGTATTATAAAAGATATAAGTCTTTTTGATCCACAAATGTATTGAATTCATGTTATGCTTATTCAAATATATCTTTGATAATTGCTAATTCATTAATAATTTGTATCCCCTGCTTTCTTTTTTTTTTTAATTTTACTTTTGTTTTATTGAAGTACAAATATCGATGAGACAGTTTTAAGATACCTTGACAAGATGGATTTCATAAATTAATACGTTGCAAACTGTTTCCATAATCCCCTGCTTTCAAAATGGCAAAGATACTCTTATCTGACCTCACTCTGTTTCTGCCCCTCATTCTTATTATTGGTGTTTGCATCTCTGAAATTTGCTTTTTCATTCTGGATTTCTTCTGCAGAATCTAGAGTTTAAACTCATCATCATTAATTCCACAGCCCTAATGGTGCTCTTTATTGCTTTCAATGCAGATTTCTATGCTATTTTGCATTTTTAATCTCCTTGTAATCTTTATCATGTCAAACTCCTGCTTTTGGCATCTATCTGCCTCTCAGCCAACTCCCTTATCTCGGTGTATTTTCATATAATCGCATCTTTCATCTCTCTATTCAAGACAACAGTTTTCATACTACATTGAGAGTACAAAGCAGACAACTTCTGGAATTTGTGTTTTCTTTTGTGACTTTTTAAAGTGTAACTTTTCTGCATCTTCATTGTTCTTTCCCCATCTCAATGTGTGGAATATTTCCAATGGAGCCATTATTCTTCTTCTGTTTTCAGTGTCATCATTTTTTAAACAATGAGGCAGCTATCCATGGGCAATGGCAGCCTGTATCATTCGCTTCTGCTCAGCTCCAGATTCTTGTTAAAAATATTATTTGCAGATCTCAAGCATAAAGGTTGCTTGATGGTCATGGACAAGTGCCACATTTATGTTGTCTAATAGGCATTTATCTAACGATGACATTGAGCTTAGGAAACATTCCCTATTCTTGAGTTACTGTTATTTTGCTGAGAGCAAGCTGTCTACCGTAGCAGTTTAGCTCTTATGCTAAAATTGTGCACTGGAATTCCGAGTCCACCAATTAATAAGAGTAATTTATCTACCTCAAGAACTGTATTAGGCCATCTGTGAAATGTGCACTATAACTCTATACTAGCACAAACTTCATTGAGTCATATGATGATTGATACTAGTATCAAACATTATCAATGACTAAAGTATTTTAAGCATATTAACACAAGATAACTATCATTATTGTCATGTTATAGTAAAGAAATAAGGCACTTGCATGTTAAGTAAGTTTTTCCAAGGTCACACAGCTTATAAAATAGAATTTTGGTGAGCATTTAGGCAACTTCTTGTCAAGTTCCATAATTCATGTTAAATAAATTATTATTATTTTTTAATTACTTGAGGAAAATGTACTCACAGGTATTCTATATTACTGAGTAGTTCTCTCTTTTCTTGAAACAATATTGGCAACTTCATTGTTTTAATTACAGGGCTTTTTCCTCTTACCATGTTTTCTTTTTCTTTTTTTTTTTGGTAGAACCAGGGATTGAACTCAAGCCTCTGCACTTGCCAAAAAAGCACTTATTCTACTGAGCTATCTCCCCAGCCCCACCATGTTTTCATATTGATGAGGTTATACCACAAAATAGAGATATGACTTAGCAAAGTTCTGCCTAAACGTCTCCTGAAAGTTGTTATTTCTGAGTATCTTAAAAAGGAGAAGTCTAAATTGGAGAGCCTGGGATAAGATGTGTGTGTGTGTGTGTGTGTGTGTGTGTGTGTGTGT
>PVKA01009441.1:40752-68439 GCA_004027165.1 Ctenomys sociabilis | reverse complement strand
AGCCGTCTCCCTGGCCCCTTTCTGTAGAGCTTTGATCATGAATGAGTGTTGGATTTTCTCAAAAGCTTTTCCTGCATCTCTTGAGATGATCATGTGGATTTTGGCTTTTGTCTTTTTCATATAGTGTATTAAATTTAAAGATTTGGTGCAAGCTGCGTGACTTGTCGGGCCTCGTCCCTTTTGTGCCATCCGGGTCTCTCGCACGAGTGATTTGGTCTAGAACGAAGGTTCGGGCCACTGGCTAGTGATACAGAACGAGATCAACTAGCCCCAGAAAAGACATCCCCAGTTAGAGATAAGAAGAAAGAACAGTCTGATGTCTCTGTTTCTCCTAAAACTTCAAAACATCATTATTCAAGATCACGATCAAGGTCAAGAGAAAGAAAACGTAAATCAGATAATGAAGGAAGAAAGCACAGGAGTCGGAGCAGAAGCACACAGCATGCTAATGCGTTAAGAGACTGAACTGAAGATGCTGCAGACTCAGCAAAATAATAAGCCTACTTCATGATAAGGGAAGAAGACATGAATCCAAAGATAAATCCTCTAAGAAACACAAGTCTGAGGAACACAATGACAAAGAACATTCTTCTGATAAAGTAAGAGAACGACTAAATTCTTCTGAAAATGGGGAGGACAGACACAAACGCAAAGAAAGAAAGTCAATCAAGGTCTAGGTCCCAGGAAAGGCGGCATCACAGTAGAAGCCAGGAGCAAAAGAAGTCTCGATCCAGGAGTAGAGATCGGAAGAAATCACGATCCAGAAGCAGAGATAGGAAAAAGTCACGATCCAGAAGCAGGGACAGAAACGGTGGATCAGATCTCATTCCCACTCACGGTCAAGACACAGGCATAGGACTAGAAGCAGAAGTAGAACCAGAAGTAGGAGTCGAGATAGAAAAAAAAGAGAATTGAAAAACCAAGAAGATTTAGCAGAAGTTTGAGCCGGACTCCTAGCCCACCTTCAGAGGCAGAAACACAGTGATGGATGCACAAGAAGCTTTAGAGGTTGGAAAGGGCAAAGAAATTACAAGAGCAGCGGGAAAAGGAAATGGTTGAAAAACAGAAGCAACAAGAGATGGCCGCAGCTGCTGCAGCCACTGAGGGTTCTGTTCTCAATGTTGCTGCCCTGTTGGCATCAGGAACACAAGTGACTCGTCAGATAGCTATGGCAGCTCAAATGGCAGCCCTTCAAGCCAAAGCATTGGCAGAGACCCGAATAGCTGTGCCAAGCTACTACAATCCAGCAGCTGTGAATCCAATGAAGTTTGCTGAACAAGAGAAAAAAAGGAAAATGCTTTGGCAAGGCAAGAAAGAAGGGGACAAATCCCAGTCTGCTGAAATATGGGAAAAATTGAATTTTGGAAACAAGGACAAAAATGTCAAATTTAGGAAGTTAATGGGAATTAAGAGTGAAGATGAAGCTGGATGTAGTTCAGTTGATGAAGAAAGTTACAAGACATTGAAGCAACAAGAAGAAGTATTTAGAAATCTAGAAGCTCAGTATGAAATGGCAAGATCACATTTCATAGACACAAAGAGTTTGGACTTCACATCTTCAATGTGAGGAATGGATGCAGTTTGAAAAAGATCACACATTTTTAAGGCTTGGAACTTTATAGACTTCTTGCTCAGATGTCAGGTCCTTGTTCACCAAACAGCTAGCATTCTAGCTTGCATGGGTGTTGCATTGACTTTAATTTATTGAAAAATACAATTTTTTGTAAATATCAGATCAGTGATAACTGGTGTTAGTGTCGTCATCAGGTTAAATCCACTTTCGTTAAACTTGACAGGACTATAGAAGGACAATATTTTTTAGTTAATGAATTCTACTTTTCAAATATATTAAAGCTGCAGGTGGGATAAAATCTTATACATAAATCTTTTCGTGTCTGCTGTCTTGTGTACTTTTGTACTTAACCTTGTACAGTTATTTTTTATCTCTTGAAACATGAAAGAAATGTTATGTACATGTCCTTTAGAAGATCTGGCCATTTGGTATGTAATCCAGCACAAATGAGCTGGGTAGTGATGATAATAAAAATGGTTTTCTCAAAACTTGTTAAAAATAAATAAATTTAAAGATTTGCATATGTTGAATTATCTTTGCATCCCTGGGTAGGTGAATCCTACCCAGTCATGATGTATAATCTTGCAGATGATTTGCTTCATGATATTTCCTAGTATTATATTAAGGATTTTTGCATCTATATTCATGACAGAGATTGGCCTATAATTCATTTTGGGTTGAGTCCTTCTCCAGACTTTTTTTATTAATGTCATTGAGAAAAAAATTGCAATTAGGCAGCTTCAAAACAGGTTGGTAAGAGACTTACACAACAATTAATACATTGCATATTGTTGTCTTCGTAGTAGTTATTCATAATACAAGGTGCAGACATGAAATACTGTCCAAACCATTAGCAAAAGTCTTTCTTCTTAATGAATTAAGAAAAAGTAGCTGTATATCCATCCTATTTTGTATGTAAAGATAGAAAATGGTCCTAGATTTATATCACCTTTTTTCCTTTAGTTTTGTCAGAGATGGGTATTCCATTGCCATGCAAATACTGTAGGTGCATGAATTCAGTAAAATATTCCAATATAGTCCAGTAGTCCACAACAGTAGTGGGTTATCCATAGGACTGGCAATGTCCAAATCTGATGACTTCAGCCTTGCACAGCTCAGCATACTAACATGACTTCACTTTTCATACCACATTTCTACACGTTTCTGCTGGATGCTTAAGACCAGGATAAAGCAGGACCTATATAACAAGAAATGTAGCTTGTATCTGACAAGGTCAGTCAAGTCCACTCAGGACTTATCCCAAAACCTTGTACTGCACTTTGTAGATGCTTTGTCAGTGTCAGGCATGTAGATGAGTCATGGCCATTGCTTGACCAGTCTGCTCTCTGGGAAAGACTGAGAGAATGTTTTGTCTCCATGTGACTCTCTTTAGGTACACACTACATCATCAATCACATTCCCCTGTGGCCCCATAATATCCTTGTTCAGAAAAATTGGGACACAACTGAGTTACATGATGTTACAGTACAGGTTCTCTTATGTCCTGAGTCTTCACTGACTTTGAAAGGCTAAGGCCAAACTTTTGGTTGTCCTGGCAGCCCTTCTTTTTCTCTTGTTTTTGGTCTGCAAACTTAGGCTGTTAACTCTCCAGAGGAGAAGTTTATTATTGCCCTACAAAATATGAAGTTGGATTTAACCTCACTTTCTGTCTGAATATCAAACATTTTAGGCATGAGATAAAGAATGTATTTTCCTGTCCGGCGCAGATCGGCGCAGAAAGAAAAACCCGAGACACCAAAACTCGAGACACCTTGTCTCCCTTTTAGAAGGAAAAGATCTCACTTTATTGCGGAAGCACAGCAGCTTATATAGTATAGCTAAGCCAATCAGCAGCAGCCATGTATAAATATACAGCCAATCCCGCTCTGTCATCAGGCAGCCCCCCCACTCTGTCCGGATCAACAGGCAGGGCCATGCCTGACTTCCCGTTATTCCGAACATGTCAAGGTGGAGCCCACAAAAATCACCAAGCTGTTATCCAGAGCGCCAAGCCGCTGCTTGCACCGCTCCCAACATTTTCCATCAAGTATTGATATGTTAAACTTTAAGTCTCTACCAAGTATGGAAAAAGAATTAAACAAATAAAAAATATTAGAAAAAAATGGATAAGCAGTTACAAAATTTTAACAGTAATTTAGAAATGTAACCATATGCAGCATTGTAGCAAGATAGTCCTGTGACATTTTTGTTTCTTTTTTTCATTTGTTACTTTTCTTTTTTTTGTTTGTCTTTTTTTTTTGTTTGTTTGTTTGTCTTTTTGAGACAAGGTCTCACAAAAACATTTACTTGAGATACAATCTGGCCATAATTGGTATGTCATGAAAAACAGTACATACTTAGAAGGATCAAGCATGATCTCACTATTACAAATTACTATCTTGGGTGCAGTTGCTCAGTTCACAGGTATCAGCACATATATTTAGTCAGGGTGAGAATCCCACCAAATAACTGCTAGTTTTAACAACTGCTGATAGTTCTCAGGATCATTGCCTTATCTGTCTTGTATGTATAAATGTATGGCTTTGCCCTTGTCATGTTTACTAGCTTTTCTCCTTGCCCTGTTTTCATTGCCTAATCCTCAAGTTCTCGCTTTGCTTCTAATTGTGTTATAACTTTCTATTTGTATTTTTTTTTTAGTTCACTAGGGAGACTATACAATATTTACACATGTGGGTATGGTTGGTTTCACTCATGAGTATATCTTCCAGTGGCATCCACTTAAATATGAAGGCTTCAAGTTTATCATTCTTTGTGACTAATATTCCATTGTATAAAAGTCCCACATCTTTTTCATTCATTCATCAGGTGACAGGCATCTTGGTTGTTTCCAAGATTTGGCTATCACAAATTGGGCTACTATAAACACAGATATATATATATATATATATATATATATATATATATATATATATATATATATATATATATATCACTATGATGTGACATTTTCAGTTCCTATGGAAAAATTCCCAGGAGGAAGATATCTAGTTTGAATGGGATGTCCAGTCTTAATTTTGTAAGGAGTCTCCACACTGATTTCCATAACGGTTGCACCAACATTTGTTGTTAGTTGATTTGCTTATGGTGGCGATAATTTCTAGGGTGACATGGTATCTCAGTGTTCTTTTAATTTGTATTCATGGATGGCAGTGATGTGGAGCATTTTTCCATATATTTATTCACTTCTTTAAAAGGAGAAGAGTGTGTTCATCTCAGATGCCCATTTCTGAATTGGGTCTTTAAATTTTGGGGCGCTAATGTCTTTTAGTTCATATATTCTAAAAAGCAGACCTTTGTCTGTTTATTTGTCAAAATTTTTCCCAATTTGTGGATTGTCTTTTCACATTGTTGGTAATTTCTTTTGACATGCAAAAACTTCTCAATAAGAGAAGGTCCCAGTTATTAATTCTGGGTGTTGCCCATACAATTTGATTTTTGTTCATGAACTCTTTGCCTACCCCTATGCCTTCAAGAATTCCTCCTACCTTCTCTTCCAGGAGATTGTTTCTGTTTTAATGTTTAGATCTTTAATCCATTTCTACTTTAGCTTAGTGCATGGTGACAGACCTGGGTCAAGTTAGTTTTTGGCATGTAGAGACCAAGTTTTTCCAGCACCATTTGTTAAAAGGGCCCCTTTGTCGAAGATAAGGTGGCTGAGTGTGTTTGTAGATGCTTCTGCATCTTCTAATCTATTCCATTGATCCTCAGGTCTATTTTGTTGTCAGTACTGTGCTGATTTTATCACAAAAGCTTTGTAGTATAATTTCAAGTGAGGAATTGTAATACCTCCTGACTTGTGTTTGTTGGCCAGGATTGCCTTTGCTATTCTAGGTCTTTTCTGGCTCCAAATAAATTTTAGGAATGATTTCTCTAGGTCTAGGAGGTATGTTGGTGGTAGTTTGATAAGAATTGCATTAAATCTGTACAGCAATTTTGGTAGTATGGCTATCTTCACAGTGTTGTTTCTTCCTATCTAGGAACAGGGAATACCTTTCCATTTTTCTGAAATCCTTTATGATCTCCTGTTTCAGAGTGCTGTAATTTTCCTTGAAAAGATCTTTGACTTTCTTTAGTTAGATTAATCCCAAGGTATTTCATTTTCCTTGGTGCAATTGTAAAAGGCATTGTTTCTCTAATTTCCTTTGCAGTGTGTTTGTTATCTGTGTAGAGGAATGCTACTGACTTTTGAGTACTGACTTTGTATCCTGCTATGCTACTGAATTTATGTATCAATTCTAGTAGCTTCTTGGTGGAGTTTCTTGGTTCTCCCTAGTAAAGTATCATATCATCTGCAAATAATAATAATTTAACTTCTGTTTTACCAATCTTATTTCTTTTATTTTTCTCTCTTGTCTAATATCTGTAGCTAATGATTCCAGATGTATACTGAATAGGAGGGGTGATAGAGGACATCATTGTCTTGTGCCAGATCTAAGGGTAAAAGATTTCAGTTTTTCCCCATTTAGAATTATATTAGCCATTGGGTTGTCATAGATGGCTTTTATTAGATTGAAGTAGAGGCCTTCTATTACAAATTTCCATAGGACTTTGAACATGAATGAGTGTTAGAGTTTGTCCAAAGCCTTTTCTGCATCAATTGATATGACCATGTGGTTTTTGGATTTGGTTCTATTATTATGGTGTATTACATTTATAGATTTTTGAATATTGAACCATGCTTGCATCCCTGGGATGAATCTACCTGGTCATGGTGTATGGTCTTCTTGATGATTTGCTGTATTCTATTTGCTAGAATTTTATTCAGGATTTTTGCATTTATGTTCATGAGGGAGATTGGCATGTAGTTCTCTTTCTTAGTTGTGTCTTTCTCTGGTTTTGGTATCAGTATAATTCTTGCCTGCAGGAATGAATTTGGGAGGATTGCTTGCTTTTCAGTTTCAGCTGTGAATCCATCACGACCTGGACTTTTTTTTGTCAGTATGTTTTTTATTACATTTTGTATTTCATTGGCTGTTGTTGGGTTATTGAGAGGTGTTATATCTTCTGGATTAAGTTTTGGTAATTAGTACATGTCTAAGAATCTTCCATTTCTTCTGTGTCTTCCATTCTGTGAGCACAAAGATTCTTAAATTAGCTATTGATAATCTTTTAATTTTCAACTGGGTCCGTGGTGATTACACCCTTTTCATTCCTTATTGCTTCTAGTTGAATTTTTTTCTTTCCTCTTTTTGATGACTTTAGCCAGGAGCTTAGCAATTTTATTTAATCTTTCAAAGAACCAGTTTTTTGATTCATTATTTGTTTGAACTGTTTTCTTTGTTTCAATTTAATTAATTTCTGTTCTAATCTTTATGATTTCTTCTTGTCTTTGGGTTCTTTGTTTGGTTTGCTCTTACTTTTCTAGATGCTGGAGGTGTGACATTAGGGTATTTATTTGCTCCCATTCTGTTTTCCTAATGTGTGAGTTCACAGGTATAAATTTCCCTTTGAGGACTCTTTTCACCGCATCCGATAAATTGCAATAAGTTGTGTTTGAATTTTCATTGTATTGCAGAATTTCTTGTTTAATTTCATCTGTGACCCATTGGTCTCAGTAGGGTGTTCTTTAATTTCCATGTATTTATGGTTTTTTATTTTTTGTTTTTTTGTCTTGTTTATTTTCAGTTTCATTGCACTGTGGTCCAATAATATACATGGGATGGTTTCTGTTTTCTTGCATATACTTAAGCATGACGTACGGGCCAGTATGTGGTCTATTTTAGAAAATGAAGGGCCGACGGTATAGCTCAATGGACTAAGCGCCTACTTAGGTAAGCACAGGGATCAGGGTTCGATCCCTGGTTCTGCACGCTGTGCTGACCCCACCTTTGGGTGCACTGAGTCGATGATGGAGTCCAGGCGTGGTGGTGTGCACTAGAGAGGCAGAAAGAAGGAGGATCACTATGAATGTGGGTTGCATAGTGAGAACCTGTACAAAAAAAAAAAAAAAAAAAAAACCTAAGAAAATGACCCATGTGCAGCTGAAAAATATGTATATTCAGCTGTGGTTGGGTAAAACACTCTATATGTCCACTAAGTCCATTTGTTCCAAGCTTTGGTTTAGTTCTGCTACTTTCCTAATTGTTTTTTCTGGTTAACCTATCTTTTTGGGATAAGGGGATGTTAAGATCTTCTGTTAAGACTGTGGTATTGGATATTAGATTTTTCATGTCCATTAAGATTTGTTATATATAGTTGTGTGCTCATGTGTTTGGTGTGTATACATTTAAGAGTGTTATCTCTTCCTCTTGATTTTTCCCCTAACCAGTATATAGTGGTTTTCTTTATTTCATTTGAGTATTCTTGTTTTGAAGTTGAGACTGTCTGAGAACAGGATTGCTACCCCTGCTTTTTTCTGACATGCTGGAATGTGTAGAATTGTTTTCCATCCTTTGACTTTCAGCCTATGAGTTTTTTATGAGTTAAGTGTGTTTCTTGTATACAGCATATTGTTGAATTTTGTTTCCTAATCCACTGTGCCAGTCTATTTCTTTTAATTGGTGAATTGAGTCCATTTACTTTGATGGTTACAATTGAGATGTATTGATTTATGCTCAGCATGTTATTTACTTGTTTACTCTATTTTGTCTTGTGTTTAATTGTTTGCCCTATTTAATGGGCTCCTTCTGTTCTCATTCGTAGAGTTCTGATCATTTTGGTCCCTCTCTAAAACATCTTTTAGCAGTCTGTGTAGGGTTAGCTTTGTCATCATGAAATTCTTTAGTTTTTCTTTGTTTTGGAAGTATTTCACTTCTCCATCAAACTGTAAAGAGATTTTTGCAGGGAATAGTAGTCTGGGCGGGAATTTATTTTCATAGAAGACTTGAAGTACTCTACTCCATGCTCTTCTTTCCTTCATGGTTCGTGAAGAGCAGTCGGCCATTATTCTGATGGGTTTTCCTTTAAATGTGATCTGTTTCTTTTCTCTAGCGGCTTTCAGTATATTGTTCCTGCGCTGGATTTCTGATATCTTGACTATTATATGTCTGTGTGTATTTCAGATTGTGTTGAAACTATTTGGCATTCTGTATGATTTGGTTACCCGAATGCCAGATTGTTTCCTCATATTTGGGAAGTTTTCTGCTATTACTTCTGCCCATACTCTTTTTATATCATTTGTATTGCCTCATTCTTTCTCATTGATGCCTATTAGTCTCATGTTATTCATCTTTGCATCATCTTTCAAGTGATGAATTACTTTTTCCTGCAATCTACTTGTTTTTAAGAGATCTTTTCTTATATTTTCACTAGCTGCAACAGCATCTTCAAGATCTGAAACTCTGTCTTCATTTTCACTCAAACGGTTTTGTAAGGTTGTGATTGAAATTTTAAGTTCCTCTATATCTCTTTGACTCTGCTTCAGATGATCTATTTCTTTCTTGTATTATTCATTCAAGGAATCCATCACTTTTCTAATCTCTATTTTTGTATCAGTGTCTTCTTGAGAAGCAGTTATTAATTCTTTTACTTCAGAGTTTATTTTTTATCTGATTTCCTCTATTTGTTTCTGCATTTCACTCTTTATTTCAGATGCTATTAATTGAGAGATTTCTTTTTTCATTTTAGAGGTTAATTCTGATCTTAATTCCTCTCTATCTTTCTGCTGTTGTTTCTTTACTTCAGACACTATTAATTACTAGATTTATTTTTTTATTTTTTAATTTTTTTTTTTTTGTCTTTTTGAGACAGGGTCTTACTATGCAGTTCAGGCTGGCCTTAAGCTCACTTTGTAGCTCAGGCTGGTCTCGAACTCACAACAATCCTCCTGCCTCCGCCTCCCGAGCGCTGGGATTACAGGCATGCGCCACCATGCCCGGCTCTCTTTTTTTATTTCAGGGATTAATTCTGATCTGAGTTCCTCTATACCTTTCTGCTGTTGTTTCTTTACTTTAAATGCTATTAATTCGAAACATTTCACCTGTGCTAGTGTCTTCTGGACTTGTTTTGGGTGAGCTTGGGACCTGAGATTTCATTTTCTCCTTCTCTTTGTCGTTTTGTATAGCACAGTACACTGACCTTTGGTGTAGAGGTTTGGTGTAGTTGTAACTTAAGCACCTACTAAAATTCAGGTGCTGATACACCAGGTTCTAGTTCATCCAGTTGTGCCTGGCTTGGGTCTGGCTACTGTGCTCAGCTCCTTCCTGCTGCTGCCCTTGGAGGTGAGCCTACTCTTCTCCTCTGGTATGATGTTCTGCTCCTGGAGTAGCTGGGTGATTTTTGACCCTAGTCTCAATGCAGGGACTTGAGGTGCAGGGTTTCCCCACACCTGTATGACCTCCTGGGTGGGGTCTGAAGGGGCATGGGGGGGAAGGAGAGCGAAGAAGCTCTCCCACATGCTCCCTGGTCCTGGGCCTAGTCCAGTCTGGAGGGCTCCCAGGAGCATGGCTCAAGTTCTCACTCACAGGGAGGGCTTGGGCTGGCTCTGAATGGGCAAGGGAGCTCTGGAGAACACAGGTAAAGGTCTCTCTAGCGTGGAGGGCCTGGACTTGTTCTGGTAAGTGCAGGAGGTCACAGGTGCTCTCCCACACACTCACAGTGTCTGGAGTTGGGCGGATCTGGAGCAGTCCTGAGAGTGTTGTGGAAGTTCTCATTCACAGAGTGGGCTTATGGTGACTGTGGAGGGGCAGCGGAGGTCTGGAGAACGTGGAGAAAGATCTCTCTCTCATGGCTAGCCTGGAGGGTGCAGGAGAGAGTAGAAGCTCTCCCACACGCTCACTGGGCCTGGAATGGAACAGATCTCTCCAGTTTTGATATCAACTTAACACTTGCCTCTAGGAATGATTTCTGAAGTGCTGTTTCCTTTTTAACTTCATTGAAGTGTTTGAGATCTATTGCTATTAAAATCTTCTGTAAATTTTTCATAGAATTCTGCGGTGAGTCTGTCAGCATCTGTCAAATTTATTGGTAAATTTTTTTGTCATAATTGCAGTTTCATTGGTTGATATGGGTTTATTGAGAGTTTTTATATCTTCTTGATTCAGTTTTGCAATTTGTACATATCTAGGAATCTGTCCATTTCATATGTAAATGTAGATTTTCAAAATTGCTATTGTGATGTTCTGAATTTCCATAGGGTTTGTTGTAACATCACCCTTTTCATTCCTTATTACTTCAATTTGTAGTTTCCATTTTTCTTTTGATGAATTGCTAGGAATTTATCAATTTTATTTAATCTTTTAAAGAACCAGCTGTACACTATTTAAGATCTTTGGAAGACTCTGTTCAGCCTGCAGACTTCTGGTAATCTCTGACCTTCCTTAGCCCACAGTGTGCAAACATGAATATTCTACTGGTGTCAATCCAAACTTTTAAGAATTTTGGTGGTCTTCGAATGGCCTGCAGTATGTAAGAGCTGAAATCTGTGGGACCAGTGCTTACCGTTGTGTTATGGGTTCTCAGCATAGAAACCAGACCCAAGTCCAAATTAAAACTTAAATATGAGCCTTTTATTACCAGGCCTGGAACGATTTGACCATATTCATGCAGGAGTAGACAAATGGCCAGGAGCCTTGAAATTATAGAAGTTTTAAAGGTAGAAACTGCATCTTGTTTAGCAAAAATATTTGTCATTTAACATAGAACAGTACCTTTAGGGACAGCATGACCATTATTCAGCATGCATTTTTTCTGGGAGCATTGTTCTGGGAACTTCCAGTTTATAGATTATTTATCAGTGGTACACCAAGCCTCCTTGTGGTCTTACAAGGAAGCAGGGTCACAGAAAGTTGAGCAGAGTAATTTTTTTACATTTAGTTTTACATTAACTTCATATTAGTTTTATATTAACCCTTTATTTCCCCACTGGTTTTTGTACATGATTCAAATCCTTAATTCATTTAGTTTATAGTTGATGAAGGGGACCCTAGTAAATTCAAAAAGGGATTTTTTTTATCTGCCCAAGGGGTGACAGTTTTACATCTCCAACTCTAGTAGAAGGATCACCTGTCTTCATCCCCACAAGTAGATAGCTGTTTGGACTAGGGCACAGCTAGAATGGTGGTGACTCCTGATAAATTTTTCTCATTGGGGTCCATCTTATTTTATTACTTTTACATCCAAAAAGGTTGGGTAGGGAGACATAGAACTCAGGGTTCTGAGTAGCAATCTCTGTCTTATCTAAGGTCTGCACCACATATAAATGGTGGGAGAGTGTTGAGCCTCTGTTAGCCCTAACAAGAACCAGTAGGGCCATATTTTGTCATTTTGACCTTGTGGGGATCAGCAGTCTTTTGTAAAGTTCACTTATCTGATTGTCGATCTGTTGAGGCCGGCTTAATGTAAGAGTGGTGAATCCAATGTTTTTTTTTTGTTACCTTGACCACAATGGGAGTGCTTAGGACAACAGGTTATGGTCCAACCCAGCGGGGTCCAAGAGTTGACAGGTCTCACTTCTTGATCTTCACCAAGGATCTAGGCTCAGATGCCAACAGGGTGTAGGCTTCTCTGGGTTATGGGTGTTGATGGCAGAAGAGGGAGTGTGTAGTAGAATAGACTATAGAGCCTGTAAAGACTTAACAAGTTCTTGATTAGAAATGGATGTCAAGATCCCCCAACTTAGGGATTCAAAGGGAGTGATCAATTGAGTCTCAATCTTTTATATTTTCTCCAATACCAACACCATGGATGGCAATCTTCCAAATAGGATTTTAAAAGGAATGAGCCCATCCCAGTATGCAGTGAGGCATGACAGCAGCAGAGTCATCGGAAGCATAGACACCCAGTCTGCTCCTGTATCCAGTTTGGACAGAGTGCTCCTCAGGGTGTGGTTTTGCTGCTATATTTGGCCCAAACTTTTAGGGTCATACGCACTATCTAGCTTCTATTTTAGGCCCAAAACACTAGAAAGGCTCTGAACTACTCTACCCACGAAAGCAGGCCCATTATCCGAGCCTACCGTAATGGGGAGCCCATACTGGAGGATGATCAGTCAACTTGATCCCAGCGAAGTCCACTTCAACATCCTCAAAAGGGAAAGTTCCTTGTCAGCAGACACAGTTTTGCTCTGGGGATTCTGACGACATTGGAAGGAGGGATGCAGGATTAATGGCCTGTCTAGTCTCAAGAGATGTGAGTCTTTAAGGAGGGCTTCCTGATATTGGGCCAGCCTAGTGCAAGAGAGTCACCTTTTACTAGGGCCCTACAGCAGTGTCTCCATTTCATGGGGCATGAACATGTTCAACTTCTGTCCCAGAGTTAATTTTTTACTAATATAGCAGCTGCGATAATGGCTTATAAGCATTATGGCCACCCAGCAGCCACATAGTCCAGTCTTTGGGCAGATAGCCCATGGGGTGCTTCCATGGCCATAAGGTCTGAGTAAAGACACTCCAGGTAATGAACAAATAGCTAAAAGGCCTCAGTTATCTCTGTTAGGGCCAGAGCTAGAGCCCTTTAGAGTTTCTTGTTTAGTCCTTTAATGCTTTTGCTGTTCTGAATTCTAAACCAAGCAAGAGGCTATTACCTCCCTTCAGGGTTTTATATAAAGGTTTACAAGAGAAACAAAACTTGACACCTAAAAACAATCAAAACCCCATAATTCCCAGGAACTCTCATAACTCTTTTTGATCCTGGGCTCTCCTAGCTAACAACAAATCATCTGTGTACTGTAAGAAAGAAAAGTTAGGATTTTTATCAAAAAGCACCAGATTCATAGATAAAACTTTTTCAAGAATAGTAAAGCAAATTTTGAATCCTTGGGATGTCATGTCCACATCATTGGTACTTGTGTCCCCCTTTTGGATCCTCCTGTTAAAGGCAAATAATACCTGGGAAGTAGCTGCCAAGGGAATACAAAAGTATCTATCTTTAAATCTAACATTGCATGTCAGATCCAATTAGGTGGGAGCAGACTTAAGCACCTTAAATATAAAATGCAACCAGAGAACAGTTCTTTTTTAATCAACCATGGACATTTCAGTGGTTAAATCTCTGTAGAGTTTTTACAACAGGATAGCAGCATAACATAGCAGTGAGGACAAAATGTCCAGTTTATTTATCATATACATCTGCATGACTCAGGTAAGCTCTCACTTCTCTTAGTCCATATTGTGCAGGCATGGAGCCTTTGCTGGTGCCAATCCAGACTTTTAAGAACTTAGAAGGACTCTGAGTAGCATAAGGGATGCAGGAGAGCTGTGATTTGTGGGCCAAGCATGAGCAGGAAAGTAGCTTTACTGAAGTTATTTAAGAACTTTGACAGATTCTGGGTGACCTGTGGGATTCTTTCTGGATGATTACTAGGATCTTAAAAATGCCAAAACACAGGAACAAAAGGAATCTGGATCCTCTAGCCTACCCAGAACAAATCCAGGGGACAAAGACATACAAGAACTTGGAAATCAAACATCTAGAATCTCTGAAATGATGGCAACTGAAGTAAAGAAATAAGTCCACAGTCTATAGGATATATAAGAGCAGAAATAATCTCTCAGGTCCAAAAGAAGGAAAACATTCATGAAGGAATTGTTCAGCACAGCTAAAGAAGACACAGATAGAAAAATATAGAAGAATAGAAAAACCATGGAAGCACAGAATGAACAACACAAGGAAGAAGTAGAATGCATGAAACAGATTCAAATAGATATCCAGGAAATAAAGAAGTCTATTGAAAGCTGACAAAACTGCATGAACGAAACTGAAAATAAACATTCAGACCTGGAAGACATTATTGCTGCTAAAGGATGTGAAATAAAAGAATTCTTAAAACTAAAAAGGAATCAGGAAATAATAATTCAGCAGATACAAGATGGTGCAGAGAAAAATAACAATAATAGGCGTCAATGCAGCAGTAGGAGGCAGCACAAATGACATAAAAACACTGTTTGAAGAAGTACTACAGAAAATTTTCCAAACATGAGAAAAGAACCCAACATATAGATAAACAAGGCATGTAGAACTCCACAGAGCCATAATCACAATCAATCTACACCTAGATCTTAGAAATTCCACAAAGAATAGAATATTAAAAGCTACCAGAGAGAAAAAAAGATCACCTACAATGGAAAGCCCATCAGAATCATGGCAGGTTTCTCCACATGAACCATCAAATCAAGAGGAGTTTAGAGTGAAATATTTCAGGTTCTGAAAAAAAATAATTTCCAATCCAGCCAGATTCATGTACCCTACAAAGCTGTCTATCAAAATCAATGGCAAAATAAGTCTTTCCATGACAAAGAATAATTGAAAAAATTCATGACCACCAAACCAACCCTATAAAGAGTATTGATAGATATTCTAGAAAGACAGAAGTGATCACAGCTTCAAGAACAACAGAAAGAAATGATTAAACAGACCAAGTAATTAAAAAGAGGGAAAAAATATGGAACCTATAACAGGAAAATAACATGAAAAAGAAAATAAATACATATCAGTTTTTATCATCAATGTAAATGGCCTCAATTCATCTCAAAGCAAACAGAGTAGCAGAATGGATTACAAGAGAAAATCTAACAATATTCTGTATACAAGAAACACATTATTGTCGGGGAGATAACTTGGTAGAATAAGTGCTTGCCTAGCAAGCACAAGGGTCTGAGTTCAATTCCCAGTACAAGCACACACACACACACACACACACACACACACACACACACATGCCCCCCCCCAAAAAAAATTTTACTCAAAAGGAGATTCACAGGCTAAAAATCAAAGAATGAAAAACAATGTTCCGTGTTACAGGAACACAGAAAAATCAGGGGTAGCTTTCCTGGTTGCTGACAACATCAAATTCAAACCAAAAATCTTCAAAAGAGATAAGGTCACCATGTACTTGTTAAGGGAGAGCCACAAGAGGAAGATATAGCAATAATAAATATATGGAACAAATTTAGGAGCACCCTCCTACATAAGACAAATTTTAACAGAGATGAAAAATCAAATGAACAATGATAAAATAGTAATGGGGGCTTTAACATGCCACTGTCATAAAGAGATAGATCAACTAGGTGAAAAAACAGAACTAAACTAAACTTGTGAAGAAATTGGTTTGGGTTGTGGTTGATACATTGTGTCAACTTGAGGAGTCAGAGCTTGGCTGGATTGGCCCAGTGGTACAAGCCCCTTACTAAGTCAGGGAAGGCCACTCTCTAGGGTGTGGAGGCCTCCCTAGAGTGACTCAGCACAAAAATAATATAAAAGGGAGTTGAGGAGACCAGCTAGAGAAGAACTCCACAGCAGAGCACCCAGATTGGTTTGGGACTGGCCAGAGAGGAACTCCCAAGAGAAGCTTGGTTTGGGACCCTGCAGTTGAATTCCCTGCACAACGGCTAAGTGGGAGACCAAGTGAACTCAACCAGGAGTAGAACATCAATCCAGCAGGGCACAAATTGGGATTACAGGTGCATGCCATCATGCTCAGTCTCAATCCCTGTCTCAGGGTGCCCCAGAGGTGGGGCTGGCAGGACACACTGGGGATCTAACCCTAGCACCTGTGTCTGCCTAAGCTGGTGCTTTAATCTGCTGAGCTATTTGGCCAGCCCTCATCCAATACCACAATCTTAACAGGGGACCTTATACCCCCTTATCTCAAAAAAGATAGGTAAAGCAGACAAATAGTAGCAAAGAGGTAGCAGAAATGAGACAAATGTTTGAACAAATGGATTAGTGGACATACACAGAGCATTCCACACAACCACATTCTTTTCAGCTGCACATGAAAATAAATCATATACTACTCCATAGCTCATGCTTAAATATATGAAGAAAATACAAATTATCTCATGCATATTATCTGACCATAGTGCAATAAAACTGGAAATTAATGACAAAAGAAATCACAAAAACCACATAAATACATGGGAATTAAATAACACCCTCCTCAGCAACCAATGGGTTATAGATGAAATTAAACAACAAATTAAACAATATCTACACTCCAGCGATAACTCAAGCACAAATTATTGGAATTTGGGGGATGCAATCAAAGCAGTTCTTAGAAGGAAATTTATAGCTGTGAACTCTCATATTAGAAAAACAGAATGGGAACAAATAAATACCGTAATGTGGAATCTCAGGCTTCTAGAAAAAGGAGAGCAAACCAAACCCAAAGTCCAAAGACAGGAGGAAACCACAAAGATTAAAAGAGAAATGAAGGTAATTGAGAAAACAATACAAAGAATTAACAAATCAAAAAGCTGGGTCATTTAGAGAGTAAATAAAATTGATAAGGCCCTAGCTTACCTCCTCAAAAAGTAAAAAAATAAAAAACCCTCAAATTCAAGCATAAGGAATAAAAAGGGTGAAATTAACACAGATCCTGTGGAAATTCAGAAAATCATCAATAAGTGTTTTGAAAATGTTTATTCTCACAGATCTAAAGACACAGAAGAAATGGGCAGATTCCTAGAAAGGCACAAATTACCAAAATTGAATCAGGGAGATATAAAAACTATCAGCCTAGGAAATTGAAAATATAACAAAAAACTTACCAACAAAGAAAAACCCAGGTCCTGATGGATTCACAGCTGAATTCTACATCAAATTTACAGAAGATTTAATGCCAATACTCCTCAAACTCTTCAATGAACTTGAAAAGGAAGCAATACTCCCAAAATCACTCCTGGAGGCAGGTATCCTACTGATATTAAAATCAGAGGAAGGTGTAACTAAAAAAAAGAACTACAGGCCAATTTCCCTCCTGAAAATAGATGCAAAAATTCTCAATAAAATCCTAGCATACAGAATACAACAAACAACTGAAGATTATATACCATGACCAGAAGGATTCATCCCAGGGATGTAAGGATGGTTCAACATACACAAATCTATAAATGTAACACACTGTATCAATAGAGTAAAATCCAAAACCACATGATCATCTCAATTGATGCAAAAAAGGCTTTTGACAAAGTACAACACTCATTCTTTTTTTTTTTAATTTTAGGGAAGGATTTACAGGGTGTTCAGGGTCTCACTACTAGATTGGACTCAGAGTGATCTACTGGTTTATAACCTTCCAAAATCTTGAATTACAGGCATGCACCTCAAAATTATTTTTTATTTTGTATTTCAGTAACACTCATGATCAAAGTCCTGCAGAAAATTGGAATAGATAGCCTCTACCTCAATCTGGTAAAAGCCATCTATGACAAACCAATGTCTAACATAATTCTAATAGGGGGAAAAACTGAAATCTTTTACTCTCAGATCAGGTACAAGACAAGGATGTCCTCTATCATCCCTCCTATTCAATAAAATTCTGAACTCATTAGATAGAGTCATTAGACAAGAGAAGAAATAAAAGGAATAAGAATAGGTAAAGAAGAAGTTAAACTATCATTATTTTCAGATGACATGTTACTCTCTTGGAAGACCCAAAAAATTCACCAAGAAGCTACTAGAATTAATACACAAATTCAGTAGCATAGCAGGATACATAGTCAATACCAAAAAAAGTCAATAATATTCCTCTACACAGATAACAAACATACCTAGAGGGAAATTAGAGAAACAACATCTTTTACAATAGTTCCATGGAAAATGAAATACTTAGGAATTAATCTAAATAAAGAAGTAAAAGATCTATTTAACAAAAAGAACAGTACTATAAAAAGGAGTTCATAGATGATTTTAGAAGATGGAAAGATATTCCTTGCTCTTGAATAGGAAGAAAAAACATTGTGAAGTTGGCCCATTCCAAAATTGTTATACAGATTTAATGCATTCCCTATCAAAATACCACCAAAATACCCTACGGATTTACAAAAATCATTCCTAAAATTTATTTGGAACCATAAAAAATCTAGAATAGCCAAGGCAACAAAGCCAATGCAGGAGGCCTTACAATCCTTGACTTGAAATTGTACTACAAAGTTACTGTGATAAAATCATCATGGTATTAGAAAAAAATATACATGAGCATCAGTGTAATAGATTAGAAGATGCAAATACAACTACAAACAGACTCAGCCATTTTGTCTTCAATAAAGGGACAAAACATGCTTACTGGAAGAAAGATAGCCTCTTCAACAAATGGCGCTGGAAAAACAGGCTCTCTGCATGCCTAAAACTTGAAACAGGTCTATCACCATGCACTATACTAAGGTCAAAATAAATTAAAGTTCTAAATATTAAAACAGAAACACTAAATCTCTTAGAAAAGAAAATAGGTGGAAATCTTGAAAATAAAGTGTAGACATACATTTCTTGAACAAAAATCAGACTATATGGGAAATACTTGAAAGAATTAACAACTGGGACCTCCTCTTTTTCAGAAGTTTCTGCACAACAAAATAAATAACCAACAGAGTGAAAATACAACTCAGAAATTTGGAAAACATATTAACTAATAAGTACTCAGGCAAGGGTCTTCTATCTAGATTTCATAAAGAAATAAAAAAACATTAGGAGCTCAAAATTTAAAGACCCAATCCAAAAAATGGGTATCCAAGATGGACACGCACTTCTCAGAAGAAAAAAATGCAAGAGGCAAAAAAAAAAAAAAAAAAAAAAACCATGGACAAATGCTGCACAAGATTATCCAATTGTGACATGCAAATTAAAACAACATTGAGATACCATCTCACCCAGAAAGAATGACTATCATAAAAAATCAATCAAGAACAATTGTTGGAGAGGCTGCAGGGAAAGAGAATATTTCTCCATTGCTGGTGGGAATATAGACTGGTGCAACCATTATGAAAATCAATGTTGAGACTCTTCATGAAACTAGGACTGGAAATACAATCCAATCTAGCTATCCCACTACTGGGAATTTTCCAAAAGGAACTGAAAAAACCATACCATAATGATACATGTGTTTATAACTGCACAATTTGTGATAGCCAAATGTTGGAAAGAACCAAAATGCCAGTCACTTGAGTGGATGAAAATGATGTGCTATTTATATACAATGGAGTATTACTCAGCATAAAGTAAAATAAACTTGAAGCCTAAGGTAAGTGGATGCAACTTGAAGCTGCACTCATAAGTGAAATAAACCAGACCCACATGGGTAAGTATTGTATTTTCTCCCAAATTTTAAAACTCAAAAGAAGAAATACAGATTGAAAGGTATAACACAGTTAAATGAAAAGAGAACACTTAAAGATTAAATAATGAAGAGATAGAAAGGAGAAAAGTTAGGCAATATGATAAGGGCAAAACCATACCTTTTTATAAACTAGATGATTAAGTCAATAGTCCTAAGAATTTCCATCAGTTTTTTGTCTTTTTATTTTTATTTATTTATTTATTTTTTGAAAGAGGGTCTCACTATGCAGTTCAGGCTGGCCTTAAGCTCACTTTGTAGCTCAGGCTGGTCTCGAACTCACAATAATCCTCCTGCCTCAGCCTCCCGAGTGCTGGGATTACAGGCATGCGCCACCACACCCAGCGCCATCAGTTTTTTGAAAATAGCAGTTAATGGATGGAATTCTTATCCTGACTGACTATATGTTGTTATCTGTGAATTATGCAACTACATTGAGGATAGCAATGTGTAATACTAAAACCATGCTTGAAATACCTGTCACTTTGGTCTTCTAAATGTGTACTCCTTCTGTCATGTCAATTATTGCTATACTATCTTTAGAGTAAATGTTTGTTTAAAAAAAAAGTCATAAAAGAAAATGAGAGACAAGAAAATATATCCTAAGATTGTCCTGGTACAATGTTATATATGGTTTGATTTCTAAATTTCTGTGTAAAAATGTGTAATTGTTTTTTCACACACAATAGGGATGTAAGTTTTAGAATGTCCTTGGTTGTTGGAAATTAACAATTCCATTTAATATCTAAGGTGTTGATATTCAGATATATAGTACTGTTAAGCTTAACTTCCTCTGTTACATGGTAATAATATAATGAAGTTTTTCTTCTGGATGATTAACAACTCAGAACAAAAGTTAGAGGGATAGATGCACTAAAAGCATAGCCAATAATTTGGTCCTAGACCTTCCAGGTCAGTGAAGACTCAGGGCATAGAAGAACCTGTGTAGGGGCTGGGGAGATGGCTCAGTAGAGAAGTGATACCCTGGCAAATGTGAGGGCCTGAGTTCAATCCCCAGTTCTGAAAAAAAAAAAAAAGAAGAAGAAGAAGAAGAACCTGTGTTATGACATCCTGTAACTGAGTAGTGTCCAAAATTTTCTGATCAAGATTATGTGGCCACAGGAAAGTGATCAATGATGTATAGTGTGCCTAAGGAGAGTCACCTAGGGAGAAAAAATTCTCTCAGGCTTTCACAGAGTGCAAATTAGTCAAGCAATGTCTGTGACTCATCCAGATGGCTGACACTGATAAAAGATCTATCAGGTACTATATATGGTTCCAGGGTACATTTTGAAAAGATTTGACTGAGCTTGTCAGATAGTAAAAGATATATTGTTAGTTATAAAGGTCTTGCTTTACCTTGGTCTTAACCATCCAGCAGAAAAATGCAAACATAAGATATAAAAAGTAGTGCCATATTAATTGGCTCAAGTCAACAACTTCTGACAATTCCCAGCTCTGCTGATAACCCACAGCTACTATGGACTATTGGATCATATTTGGATATTTTACTGAATTCAGTACCTACAATGTTTGAACTGGTGTCAAATATGAAAAGGTCCTTTAAAACTTCTCCAAACACAGCTGCCATGAAACACCCATCTCTGACAAAACAAAACAAAAAGGAGGAATATGTTGGAAACCACAGAGTCAAAGAAAGTGATCAAATATGTATAGATGGGTCTAGGCCTTAGTGCCTAAAGCAAATAAGCTACCTCAGTCCTGAGATAAACATCCTATCTGATTAATGCCAGCTATTATTTATTAGGCAACCTTGTGTCACATGTTACTAATTTAGCAAAAGTATAAATAAAGGGCCAATTAGTTGTGGAAAAAAAAAGAATAAAATATATATTTATACCAAAGATAGTTAGTATGTACAGCTACTTTCTCTTAGTTCACTGGGAAAAAAGGTTTATACTAATATTGTTTAGACAAGATATCATGTCTCTATTTTATCCTCTGCATTCATATGAAGTCAACCAAATGCAATGTATTAATTATTGTCACTGTCTTGCCAACCTCTTTTGAAACTGTTTATTATTTTATCTTCTTTCTCATTAGAATGTACCAAAAAAAGAGCTTGTAGTAAAGTATTTCAGGTCCTGAAAGAAAATTACTTTCAACACAGATTGATATACAGAGATAGAAGTTATCACAGGTTCAAGAAAAAAAGAAAGGATCCACCAAACAGAGCAAGTACTTAAAAAGAGGGAATAATTATGGACCTATAAAAGGAAAACATGACGAAGATAAGCCAATACATGTCAGTTATAATCATCAATGTAAATGGCCTCTATTCTCCAATCAAAAGAAACAGACAAGCATAGTGGATTAAGCAACAAAATCTGGTAAAGGGCTGGCCAAATAGCTCAGCAGATTAAAGCACCTGCAAGCAGGCACATGGGTCAAGAGTTTGACCCCCAGGCCTGCTGTGTTGGCCCTGCCCCTGGGGCATGCTGAGAAGGGGATTGAGACTGCATCATGGCACATGCCTATAATCCCAGCTCTTTTCCCGCTGTACACAGGCGGATCACTATGAGTCCCATCTAGTAGTTAGACCCTGAACACCCTGTAGACCCTTCCATAAAATACAAAAAAAAAAAAAAAAAAAAAAAAAGGAAAGAAAGAAAGAAATAAAAAAAAGTCTGGGCCAGCCAGATAGCTCAGTGGATTAAAGTGCCTGCTTAGGCAGAGTGTAGTGGCCAGGGTTCAATCTCCTGTGTACCCTACTGGCCCCATCCTAGAGATGTGCTGAGATGGGGATTGAGAGTAGGTATGGTGGGGAGTGCCTATAATCCCATGTTGGGGATTACCAGCTCTGCACTTGGAACCATGAAAACAGGACAATCAGTGCAAGTCTGATTTATGTAGTGAGACTCTGTAGACCCTGTAGGTTCTGTACTAATTAAATTTTAAAAATGATAAGAAACAAAATCCAACAACATGCTGATTATAAGAAACACATTTAACTCAAAAGGAAATTCGCAGACTAAAATTCAAAGGATGGATAACAATCCTCTGTGTCACATGAAATTGGAAAAAAACAGGGGTAGCTATCCCGGTTGCTGGCAATATCCACTTCAAACCAAAAATCATCCAGAGAGATAAAGAAGGTCACTATATACTTATTAAGGATAACTGCAAGAGGAAGATATAATAATAAATATATATGCACGTACACACACATATATATACATAGATATACATATTTATACATAGGATAACCCTCTTACATAAGACAAATATTAACAGATATGAAAAATCAAATGAGCAGTAATAGTGTAGCCCTTGGGGAATTTAACACTCCACTGTCACAAAGAGATAGATTGCCTAGGCAAAACATCAGCAAGGAAATAACAGAACTAAATCAAACTTGAGAAAAGGTTGACTGGGTAGACCTTTTCAGTGTTTCACCCAGGAACAACAGAGTACACATTCTTCTCAGACAACATACTAGCACATAGATCTCTCTTAAGTAAACAAAAAGGAATTGAAATTATCCCATACATACTATCTGATCATAGTGCAAACTGGAAATTATTGACAAAACAAAGTAAAAAAAAAACAAACCCATAAACACATGGAAATTAAATAACAACCTCCAAAATAACCAGTGAGTCACAGATGAAATTAAAGAAGAAATTTAAAAATATTTACAATAAAATGAAAATGCAGATACAACCTACCAAAACCTGTGGGATGCAATGAAAGTTGTCTTTTTTAAAATTCATTTTAATGGGGGAAAAAAGAAAATAACAATGAAACAATATCAAATCAGGTTAGTAGGACAGTTACAATAATTAATACATTGCATATTGTTGTCTTTGTAGTAGTTAATCAGAGAGCAAGATGCAGACATATCTTATCTAAGCAATATTAGTTCTCATTGAACTAAGAGAAAGAAATTATATAGCTATCCTAATATATATATATTTGAAGAATGAAAAATAGAAGCAAAAATAAATAGAAAACTGACATAAATAGGATAACATACAATAATACATATGTTACATATTTTCAAAACAGGGATATCTAATAAATATATATATATATATATATATATTTAATAAAACAGTCCAACACAGAAGTCCACAGTAGAAGTGGGTTATCCACAGAAGTTGTTGACTTGAGCCATTCATAGCTCAGTATATTAATATGACTTTACTTTACATACCTCCATTTTTATACTTTTGGCTGGATGGTTAAGACCGAGTTAAAGCAAGACCTATATAATAAGAAATGTAACTCTTGTATCAGATAATGTCAGTCAGGTACCCTCAGGGTTTATCCTGTAACCCTGTACCCACTTTGTAGATCCCTTGACAGTGTCAGCCATGCGGATATATATTTAACTACAAAATGGTCCTTTATTTATATGCCCATTTTTTGTTTTGTTTTATCAGAGATGGGTGGAAGGTTCTCATAATAGGAAATTTATGGCAATAAATTTGTACATTAGGAAAACAGAACAAGCTGCCAAAAAGATCTTATGCTACACCTCAAGCTCATAGATAAAGAAGAGCAAATCAAGGCCAAAGACCAAAATCTGAAAACACAGAGGAATCAGACAGTTTCCTAGATATATATGAAATGCCAAAGCTGAGTGATTAAGATATACATATTATGAATAACCCAATAAAGAGAAATTAAATTGAAAATGCAGTAAAAACCTACCAACAAAGAAAAACTCATGTCCCATGGATTCACAGCAGAACTCTACAGTAACTTTAGAGAATATTTAATACACTTTTTCTCAAACTCTTCTATGAAATAAAAAGGGAAGCAATTCTCCCAAACTCATTGCTGAAAGTATTACTCTGATTCCAAAACCAGAGAAAGATCTAACTAAAAAAAGAGAACCACAGGTCAATCTCTCTAATGAATTTAGATGCAAAAATCCCTATAAAATACTAGAAGAGAGAAGGTAGCAAAGCATCAAGAAGACTACACATCGTGACAACGTGGGATTCATTCCAGGAATGCACCACCATGCCCATTCTATCCTGGATATTTTTGCAGAACTGAAAACTTCATACCACAGCGTTATATTTGCACCCATGTTTATAGCAGCACAACATGTTATAACTAAATCCTTTAAACAACCCAGATGCCCATCAATGGAAGAATGGATAAGGAAGATGTGGTATTTTTACCCAGTGAAGTACTATTTAGCTATAAAACAGGGTAAGTTTTAGTCTTTTGTCAGTAAATGGATTGGCTAGAAGTCATACTCTGAAAAGAAACAAATCAGACCTGCATGTGCAAACATAAGAGAAAAATGGAATCTGAAGGGTACAGTAGCTACTGTAAAAGGGAATCAACTTATTCAAAAAGAAAGTTACTGAATTGACAAAAAGAAGAGAGGGATTGGGGGAAAGTGATTTATCTATCTGTGTAAGTGGGATGTTTTGAACAACTGTACTGAGCATTTCTGCTGGTGTATGGAAAGAAACAGTTAATGCTTTAATTTGTTTCATCTCCTTTTAAAAATTGTTTCTCCTTTTTGTCTTCTTAATTTCTTCCTTTTTTCTTTGTTCTTCCAATTTTAATGCATGTATCTGGTAATATGAAAAAGTGGTTGGAAGACATTATGTCTTAAAACAAATACTGTGAAATTCATATTACTTTGTCAAGTAAAATTTTGTCACATAATTTTTTTCTGTTTTAATTCTAGTTTGTACTCTTTTTTTAAAAAGCTGTTAGAAGACAAAGGTAACCTATAATAGAAAGTTCATCATAATCACTGACTATGCTATTTCTCAAAGCATACCATCAAATCAAGAAGAGTTTACAGTGAGATATTTGAGGTTCTGAAGGAAACAACTTTCAACTCAGACTGATGTATCTTACAAGAATATCTATCAAAGTTGATGGAGCAATGAGATACTTTCATGACAAAGAAAAATTGAAAAAATTCATAACAACCGAACTAACCCTACAAAGAATACTGGCAGATATTTTAGAAAGAGACAAAGATGAGCACAATTTCAACAACAGAGGAGAACAACAATGCGAAGCAAGCAATGAAGCAAAAGGGAAAATCCAAGATCTTTAAGTAGGAAAACAGCATAACAAAGATAAGGAATGCATATCAGTTATCACTATCAATGTAAATGACCTCCATTTACCATTGTTAAGAAGGAGACTTCCAGAATGAATCTAGAAACAAAATACAACAATGTAATGCATACAAGAAACACATTTAACTCAAGAAGTAATTAATAGACAACATCAAAGGATGGAACCCAGAAAAAAGCAGGGGCAGCTATTTTGGCTGCTGAGAATATCAACTTCAAACCAAATGTGATTAAAACAAAGTTACTATATACTTGTTAGGGGAAAACTGAAAAAGGATGAGATAACCATATAACTATATGTGTACCCTTGTAGGAGCACCCAATTATATAAGACAAATTTTCACAGATATGAGAAACCTAATGTGCAATAACATAATTGTGTTGGTGGACATTAGTGCCACATTGAACAAAGAGATAGATCAAGCATGCAAGAAGTTAGCAAACAAATAACAGAACCAAACTGAGCTTGTGAAGAAATAAACTTAGTAGATGGTTTCAGATTGTTGCACCAAACAACATCAGAATACATGTTTTTCTCAGTCACAAGGGGGTTTCTCCAAAATATATCATGTGCCAGCACATAGAGGATGGTTAAGTAAACACAAAAGAATAAAAATTATTCCATGAATAGTATCTGAACAACAGGCAAAGAAATTTGAAGTTATTGACAAAAGAAATAGCAAACCACTATAAACACATAGAAATTAATACTCTTATTGATGGGTCACAGATGAAATTAAAGAAAAAATTAAACAATATTTACAGTTGAATGAAATGAAGATACAAATACCATAACCTGTGGGATGCAATGAAAGCTGTCTCAAAAGCAAATTTTATCCCACTCCTCCGGGGTCAGCTCAAGCCCTCTCTGTGAGTGAGACTTTCTGTCATGCTCTCAGGACCCCTCAAACCCAGCCAAAACCCAAGCCATGCAAGTGTGTGGGACAGCTTCCATGCTCCCCTGAACCCACTGAACTCTTACAGACACAGCCCAGGACTGGCATACAGACGTGAGGTGAAAGCCTGAAGCTGAAGTCCCTGCAGAGAGACTAGGGGCCAGACCCACATAGCTAATCCAGGAGCATAACATCTTGCCAGAGGGGCACAACAGATTCAAAACCATGGGCCACAGCAAGAAAGAGCTGAACACAGCAGACAGACCCAAGACAGGTACAAGTGGACAAACTCAAACTTACCAGATCTGCATCCGAATTTCAGTAGGTAGTAACATTATAACTACACCAAAGCTCAACACCAAAGGTCAGAAGACAGTACTACACAAAATAACAAAAAGAAGGAGCAAAATGCAATCTCAGGTCTTGAGCCCATCCAGAGCAAGTGTGGAGGACACTGGCACAGAAGAAACTGGCAATCATACAGCTAAAATGTCTGAAACAATAGCCTCTGAAGTAAAGAAACAATAGATGAAAGACTTAGAGAAACTTAGATTAGAAATATCCTCTGAAATACAAAAGAAAACTCTGAATTAATAGTATCTGAACTAAAGAATCAAATGCAGAAACATATAGAGGAAATCAGATCAGAAATAATCTCTGTAGTAAAAGAATTAATAACAGCTTCTCAAGAAGACACTGACACAAAAATAGAGGAGATTAAAAAACAAAAGATTCATTGAATGAGCAGTACAGGAAAGAAATAGATGGCATAAGCAAAGTCAAAGAGATATGGAAGAACTTAAAATATCAACCAGAAGCTTACAAAACTGAGTGACAGTGAAGATACAGTTTTAGATCTTAGATGCCATTGCTGCTAGTGAAAAGATAAGAAATATGTCTTAAAAACAACTAGGAGCTGGGCGTGGTGGCGCTTGCCTGTAATCCCAGCACTCGGGAGGCTGAGGCAGGAGGATTGTTGTGAGTTCGAGACCAGCCTGAGCTACAAAGTGAGCTTAAGGCCAGCCTGAACTGCATAGTGAGACCCTGTCTCAAAAAGACAAAAAAAAAAAAAAAAAAAAAAAAAAAAAAAAAAAAAAAAAAAAAAAAAAAAAAAAAAAAAAAAAAAAAAAA